>CM042224.1:5601910-5631910 GCA_023566465.1 Cottus gobio | reverse complement strand
AAGGCTCAGTCCCCGTTGTATATTTATTAAAATGAAAGTCTTTGAGGAGCCTTGCTAACTCAAAACAATTGCATTAGTTTATACATTTGATGTTTTACTCTGTTGGAGGTGATAAAGTTTGTTTCATTGCATGTGGGACTGGAGAACCTCCTCATGGATGACTCTTGGTTCTGTAGTGTTTTAATACCAAACCCCGAGTTATGTAGTTTATAATATTAGAGATCCAAGATGAAACTGACTGGGGGTCAGGATGTTATCAGGGACGATCGTTTTAAAGATTTCCTCTTGAGTCTGTCAAATTGGGGCTTTTTTTGAGATGACTTGATCATGACACTAATCCATACTTAAACAATAAATAATCATTCTGTCCCTTCATGGTTAAAAAAAATGCAATTCTGAAGGATTTTCAAGCCAAAATACCAACCAGAGCTTTCAGCATGATACATAAGATAAAACTAATTATTTCATATCTGCACCTTCAGTCTGGAAATGTCAGCGTCAACCTTTAAAGCCATCTCTCTTGACCCAGAGAAGAGATCTCTCTCATGCCTCTCCTCCTCCTCCTCCTCCTCCTCCTCCTCCTCTGCATCCTGTGAAAGGCAATAATGACATTTTTTTTTTTTTTTTATGGCTCTCACATCCAGCGAGAGTCTCCTGAGAACCCGGCCCAGCAGGTGAGAGTGAAAGGCAGAGCAACACCGTGCTGCATTGGATTGCTAATGTCCGCCCGCCCGGAGGAGGACAGATTGAGTGTGGGGGGGTCTGAGGGACTATATTGCTCCTTTTTATTTATTTATTTCCATGACAAAGGGCCACACATATGTCTCCTCTGGCGGAGATGCGAGTTAAATCCAGATTTAATGGATGTTTTAGCGACTCATTGTCGGAGAGCTCATTGTTCGGAGGAATAACTGAGGTTTTAACAGACTGCAGGAGTTCAGACAAAGAGCTCAGGACAAAAAAAAAAGGACATGTCTTGTTAGGGCTAGTAAGTGATCCTCGTGTATTTAAACCGGTGCGGTTATCACTTTGTGGTTGTGTTTGTCGCAGTCAAGTGAAAGCCTCATTTAAAAACATCAAAAAGTCGTCCTTTTGTCACGTTGAGATCAGGCCTTTTTTTTTGTTGTTGTTGAGGTTCCTGAAAGCTGACACTTTGGAGATAAGAGGTTTTCACCCACCAGCGGCCGCACACGCGTTAACAATCAGCGTCAGACAGGAGGAGGCCCGCGCTGCTGTTGATAAGAGCGACAAGCGCACCTCTCCGAGAGCTGCAGATCCAGCGTGGCAGACCTGGAGCCAGCGGCTTCACACAGTGAGGTCAGATGGGGGAGATAGCAGCAGACCTGAAGTCTGTGGCTTCTGTCTGAGGGAGATGCTCCCCCTGCAGCCACCTGAGCAGCTTACAGAGGGACGTGGCACACACAGAAACACTGGCCTGTGCCGTCTTTGCTGCAGGATTTTTACAGATATTCAACGATTTGTTGGGTTTTTACTTCCAGCTTTTGGTTTTTGGATGTTGATGCATATTTCATGAAATATGAACAACTGTTGTTTTATCAAAAAAACATGGGACCAGCGGAGCTTTTGAATGTAACTGAGACACGCCTGTTATTATGGATTCAACTTCTTTTTTATTTGATTAAAAAAACCCTCTGTTAAAAAAAGAATAATCGGAAAGATATAACAATTGATCTTAAATGGTAAATGTTTGAAAATATATTGTCCGAGAAAATCAGTTCCTATTTCCTACTGCCATTGTACCCCCCCCCCCCCCGGGGGGGGGGGGGGGTACATGATCAAATGGCAGTTGGCTCCAGTTGTAATGACCTCATCTCTGCCTAATGCGTCTCGATCAGATTCCACTTCCTGTGCGGTTGTCCCCTCTCCTTCCTGTGTGAGGTCATGGCCGAGAGGACGTAACCGTATTATTGGGGCCGGGGCATCTGCTTCTCCTGAGTCACCGTCCATCCATTGATCCCTCCTCTCCTCAGTTTCTCTCCTCGTCTGCTTCCCTTCGCGTTAGTTGTCGCAGGGCGCAGACAAAACGGGTCATTGGGAGCGCCGCCCCCCGGGGAACCGGCGCTTTAGACTAACGCAATCAGCTCCATCTCTGTCTGGAAACAGAAGGCCGTGTGCAGAGGAGAGGCCAGGAGGGCGAGGTCAGCGGGGCTGGAGTCACCCTCCCCAGAGGCCCGAGTCCGGGGGTCAGCGAGGGCCGAGAGGCAGCTTGGATAACTTTGTGACCTCTGTGGAGCCACGCAGAGAGACGGGGACGCCTGCTGGTGAAGGGTTCGATGCAACCAATTGGATGTGTGTGTGTTAACACACATGCCATATGAGAAAATGGGATTGGATGTGACCATCTGATCAGCATCACATTAGTTGACCTGCTCAAATAAAACATAGAAGTTCTTTACAAATCAGATCTATAGAAGTTATTCTTCAATAAAGAATACTATTAAAAAATCTGGATGTGTATATTATTTTGCTCAATAAATGTACAAGAGCAGCCAAAGTTGTAAAAGTGCATTACTAGGCTTGGATGGCTACAACAACAGTATTTGTATTTTAGAAGAAAACCTTTTATGACAATGTGGGTCTCGTGTTTATAGATTTGTGTTCATAGATTTGTCAGTTATCAGTGTTTCCTCACCATCTCCATCGCTGAGTTTGGCTGTCATGGCCCCATTGAGACCGACTGACGTAAACAAACCCTCGTTTGAATGTTGTGTCTAACCTCAGACTTAGAAGAGAAAACAGCATGTTGAAACGTTGCCTCTAAACTCGTGTTAGATGTATTTCACCTGCCGTGCCTACTGTAGTCGTGCATGCACAACGTTTTACAATGCAAAGTAAACTTTATGTGACTTTTATCACCTGGATGTACAGCAGATACCTGAATATGACACCCTGTAGTCAACGGTTCAAACTCGGCTTCTTGCAGCTGCGGAGGTTCTCAGCTGTTCACAGAGCTTGATGTGACTCCTCAGTGTAAACACTTGGGAAGAAAAGATTTTCTCATCTCAGCTTCATGGAGCCTTTTTTTTTTTTTCAACAAGGCTTCTGTGTGTGTGTGTGTGTGTGTGTGTGTGTGTGTGTGTGTGTGTGTGTGTGTGTGTGTGTGTGTGTGTGTGTGTGTGTCGTTCTGCGTGTTTGCACTCGCTCAGTTGACACAGGCGGCCTCTAAGCTTCCCTCATAAGTGTAGAATCAGAAGACGGGGCTGTTAATCTGCCACTCACCACTTTTCACTGACTGTAAACACATCAAGTCTCTACATATCTCACACATCATCACACACACACACACACACACACACACACACACACACACACACACACACACAGACACACACACACGCCGCATACAAGACAAAAACATATATTGTATTATTACATCTCAACCATCTGCCTGAAGAATGAATATGCGCTGCATCATCAATATTCAATAAAAAACCTTGAAACAAGAGATTTAACAGTTTAAATACATTTTATTTAATGTTTCTCCAACACTTTGAGTTTATGTGTCCAAAACTTTAATAAAGAAGTAACGGAAAATGTGATATATGAACAAAAAAATGTAATCAAGTTGCGAAATCTTATGTTTTGGATACAAAAACTCTCTTTTACTTTATTTTATTCTGAAAAGACACGCGCTAAAGGTATTCACCCGCAGGCACCTTTACTGTGTCTGGAGATACGACAACGGGAAGCGCTGATTGTTTAAATGTTGGTGGTGGTCAGCTGGTGGTCACCCGGCCCAGATGCCATCCTTGGACTAAACGTGTTTCAATCAGCTTCATAATGTGATAACAGAAGTCAATAAAAAGACAGATAAAGTAGTCAGCGTACCATTACCTCCACAGCAGACCCCCGTACCATCGCCTTTGTGCGTGTCTCTTTACCCCCAGCGAGTCCATATGTCCTCCCTCACCCCCATCCCAGGCAGCCAGGCAGCAGGGCCACCCAAACCCCCCCACCCCCTCAATTTTCCTCCCCAGCCTGAAAGCTCTGAGGTGGGCCCCCCCCCTGCAAAACAAAAGGCCCTCCCTGGCGGGGTTATTCCCCCCATTGTCCCTGACACACTGAGGTTTATCTGGCACTGTGAAAGGGACCGGACTCAGCCCATTCACTGCGGCTGCACTTAATGAGCTTGTTGAAGGCCTGTGCTAAAACTGTTAAACACAAACACTAAATGCTGACATATTCTCTTCTTGTAGAGCCAGAATGTCATTAAATCAATGCTAGTTAGGAGCAATGGGGGACTGATGTTTCTGTGGCGTGGTCAGCTGAGTGGAAGGGTTTCTTACTGTGGTGTGTGAAATACAGGAAAAGCTACTGCATGTGGGATATTAGTTGCCGTTTAAAAAAGAGTAACGTTTGATTTCCATCTGTAACAGTAACCTGTTATTTGCTCATTAATCTGTGATTCAGCCACACTGTGGCTCTAGTGATGGAGATGTCAGCTCAACACCACTTTGGTTCAGACATATCTCAAAAAATAATGTGTGAAAGGTCTCCACAACTATTGGATTGATTGCCATTCAAATTTGGTGATGACATTATATGGTGCTGAGAGGATCATCATCATCATTATCATTGGGGGAAACACGAAAAAAAAGAAAAACGAATGACATTCCAATCCTACTTTTTATTTAGCTAATTAGCAAATGTTAGCATGCTAGCCACTAAAATAAGAGGGTGACCACGTTAAACATGACACCTGTGCTGCAGTCTAATGGTTTATTTTTTGTTTGGAAAGTTCTTAACTGATTGAAATGCATCAAAGTTTCTCTGTGGCAGCCATGATACCTGCAGGTTGATCTCTTAGTGCTAAGGAAGGAAGCTCTGATGCTTTGTTGCTAATCCCCTTTAGCACAGGGTCCACCGGACCTTTTACCTAAGGAAAGGAGATCATTATGTCCCACAATTCCTTGCGGCTTTCCTTGGTCTTTACAAATATCCTTCACATGACGTTTCCCATTGAGGTTTAGGAAAAGCAAAAGACATGGGACTGAATCTTTGTGAGCATGTTAGCTTATGAAGACAATGCTAACGCATTTAGCTGAAAGCACCTCCAGCCTCGCGCCACTATCAGTCAGTGTAGGTTTTCATTGTGACGTCATCCTCATTGGATATTCTGTTGATGAAGTCTGAGATTCTTCTTGTTTTGTCTATGGCGGCTACCGCGCATGCACACATTTGCAACCATAATGCATTGCAAACCACAAGTCCAAACATAAACCACTGTTGACACACTTGTGCGTTAGCTGCAAGCCGATCTCAGCGTTTTGTTGATGAAATCCACTTCCAGTGAAACACTTTTGACATGCATGAGTGTAAAAACTGGTGTGTGCTGTTTGCAGTAGAGAAGCAAAACAAACATGTATTTCTGTAAAAAACCTCACAGGTCATTACTTTACACTGTCGACATGGCTTCAGTCTTATTGTTGTATGGTGAAGCTGAAAGCGCTTGTGTACCGCCTGCTGGAAGTGATCATGCATCCCCCTACTGTGGGAACTTTCTGTAAATCTTGGGCCTTTCCCAAAATTCAAATTCGGCTTGTAATTTGCGGTGGGTTGTGGTGTGTGTGTGTGTGTGTATACAGGGGCTTGGATTGTGCTCAAACGGAGGGCATCCTGCGCTGTGGACTCTCTTACACACACACACACACACACACACACATAAATGCTTAGGTTAGGTCCCCCGCTGTACACATGAACATAAATACACACATGCAGCTGCTGCAGTGTGATGTGGGTGACGGCTGATCAGAGGCCGGACTGCTCCGTCTCTGGTCGGGGGAAAAAATAAAACTCTGCTTTTTTTAACAGACAGCAGAGGAGCTGGTTTAAGAAATAATAAATAGAAAAGAGACGGTTAGCGCTGAGTGCGCCGCGGTTTGGCCTCTGAGCCTCTGCACTTCCCTCTCTTTAGTCCCTCATCTGTTATCACGGGGGCACCGATCATCCCTTTTTTGTCCCCACTATGTGAGGGGCCCGACTATCGGGGGAAGGGTGTAAGAAGGTTGAGAGGTCTGTTCTTTTCTCTTCCTTTCCCCTCCGCATATGAGCGATGGTCCATTGAAGGGCAACAGCACACTGTGTTGCCGTGGGTGAAAGAGGAGGGGAAGGAGGGATCTCCTCCTCCTCCTCTTCCTCCTCCTCCTCCTCGGTGCGTTTGGTTTGGCTTCCTCTCGGAGCCGCAGCAGAGGCCGCAGAGCTCCTCTTGCCTTTCGCCTCCTGCGTTTATTTTTCCCTCCTCCGTGTCCCAGAGTGGGTGGAGAGAAGCTGGAGGCACTGAGCTCCCCTCCTTCCCCTCCTCCACCCTCCTCCCTCCCTCCCTCCCTCCCTCAGGCACACAGAGACCTGCTGGGGCTCGAGCAAGCAGCAGCTCTCCCATTTCCTCTGGATCTTCATGGTGCACTCATTCAGGACATTTTTTGCTCAAACCTGCAACCTCCTCCTTGGATTCAGTTTTTCTTTCCTCCCCGATGTGGATTTTTTGTGTGTGTTTAGCCGCAGCTCAGTGGGGTCCAGCTGCAGTCTGGACCCGGTTCTGATGGCTCATATTTGGGCCTGGCTGGCCGACCATCAGTCCTCCTCAGTGTGAGGCAGGTGTCTCCAAGGAAGGAAGCTGCGAGAAGCAACATGAGTTTGATGCTGTGCCGCTGGGAGCAGAACAATTTCACCATGAAACTGGTAGGCTGAACACTTCCAGGTCATCCCACGGGTCAAACACCAGGGGGCAGTTAAAGAAACGCGTGCACCTCACTTCTTTTTCTGTGCGTATCTGTGTGTTCGCATCTTTATCCTGCCTTGCATCCCTGACGCTGCAGCTTCAGGACACGTCTCGCTGAGATTTTTTTTCTTACTTTCCCACTGTGTGTTTACGTATCAGTGAAAATGCTTGTCTCATCACCCTAGAGCCGTACAGTAGCTGCAGTGTTGGATTGCAGGCACGCAACGGATTAGCGGCGGCCGTTTTTAATATCAGAGGAAAGTGCTGAAGGCGGGCGTCCCGGTTTCCCCCCTCCACCTGATACTAGCCTCACTTTGATGTCTGCATGGGAATTTAAAATAGACTTAGCGGAAAAACTTCAACCAGAGTTTCGCGGTCGCGTTCATGTGTGCTTGTGTGTGCATTCTCCTCTCAAGCATTTATAAGAAAAAAGGACAGTCTTCGGTTCTGCTTCGGGGCCGGCTGTTGGATGTGATATGAGTACCAACAGAGATGGTAAATATTCAACAGGATCTGGGACGCGGTGATAAAAAACAGAGCCGGTCAGGTGCAGAAAGGTCGCGTGGGGCCAACAAATAAAGGGGAAAAAAGATCTCTGGGATGGCTGTGGGATAAAAGTAGGAAGCAGCAGATTTAATCAAAATTGTTTGTATAATGAGCACCCTGTTGAGTTTACACATAACACAGATGGACGGGACACTCTCTCTCTCTCTCTCTCTCTCTTTCTTTCTGCCATCATCCTTATCTGGATCTGCCGGCCCACAGAGGAAGGGGAGATGGAAGCAGAGGAGGTTATTACCCGAGTCTAGAGATGAGCCGATAAGAAGGCTAGTTTAATTACACACCGCTAACCTCCACACAGCATGACTGACGGGATGCCGGTGGGCCACGGGGTCAGCATGTGTGTGTGTGTGTGTGTGTGTGTGTGTGTGTGTGTGTGGGAGCGAGAATGACAAAAGGATTACAGGCAGGCCCACTTGAACGTGTGCACACACTTCCAGATATGAAAATGACCTTTCTTTTTATTATGAAGTGTAGTCGATGTCCACAACTCTCTCTCTGTTTTTATACAGGTCTATTGATTATTTGATCGCCGTGGTCCTCATGTCAACACAGGACCTCGTGCAGCGTAAATCAAAATGTGTGATTTATGTGTGTAACCCTGATCATAGGCATGCCAATACACACACAGCATAAAAAACAAAACTGAATGGAAGCGTAATTGTTTTTAGTTAAGTTATATAGTTGTCATGTATGTATAGTGTGTGTGTCTGTGTGTGTCTGTGTTGTACCGTTTAAGCCTCGGCAGACTCTCCCTGGCCACAGCATGCATTTACTGCTCTTTTGTTTTTCCAATAATTATTTGTGATGGCCGTATTGATTGAGCAAAGTTGGATTTGACCTGTCTTGACTCGAGATTTAAAATGTTCATTGAGTCGGATTCCGGTTTCTCCAGACAAAATTGTGTGCAGTTAAACATTGCTTTTATTTATATATATATAAATTTATATTTGTTTTAGAAATGAAGAACTTATTGGCATTTCATCAAGTTAACGTGCAGCCGTCTTGAGCTTAAATCAAAGCTACATGGCATGCGCCTCAGCCATGCTGCGTTCCCATTAAAGTCAGAGGTTGACGATTCCCCCGTTGAAATTCCCAAGCGTTCCCAACGGCTGACCGTGACAGACTAATGTTTCTTTGTCAAGTGTACACACAAGTAAACACTCAGCAGTGCAGCCTCCTTGCATAAATATATGAAATTTACTTGCAAATACACTTTATTTTGCCTTTTAGTTGACGGTTTAGCATTTACAATGGACGTTTCCGTTGTTGTGTGATGTCAAACAAATGCTTCTTGGTTTATTATTGGTGGCCCATTGTACCTTTTCCAGTAGGAGGTTGGAAATGATCGAATTCTAAGTCCGGAACGCTGCATTATTGCACTTGCAACTTTGGCCAAGTAGTGAGGATGACATGCATTAAGGGTCAACGGCCATATTTTAATTCAGGATGTGCATTTGATTACTAGGAAACAGTACACCCATGCACTATGCATTTTAAAGCAATTTAAAGATTGCATTTTCTTTAGTGGTTAAAGAAGTCTTCTTTCAAAGTCAAACTCTGTTGACTCAAATCCCAAAACAACGACGCTGAGGTTACATCGTAGTGTGCAGACCTTCACCTGCAGAGTGCGGCTCCACGAGGCAGCTGTCTCTGCAGGGAAATCAGTTCCATCATCGCATGCGGCTCGTTCACTCACACAGCACCGCTAACAAGCTAAGCCGTCTTTAATAACACTCGCTGGGCACTCGTGTGCATCAGCCTGCATGTCTCAGGATTTGTCCTGATCAGACACTGCTGTGTCATTTCAACTGTGCAGCAACCAAAGCACCAATTTAGGGGATTTAGACGTCCTGTATTCATGATTCAATATTATCATATTCTGGATTGAACTGAATATTTGGTTTGTTGTCAAATAGACGGGATACATTGTCACTATGGGGTGCAGATGTACATTTGTATTGCAATTTGAGGGTCAGATGACAGATGACCACACACGCACACCTCTTCTCGTGGCCTTCTGATGTTTCCCAAACTGCAGAGTCCTCCTCACCGAGTCGTTTTGTCTACCATGAGCCTGGTGTGGCCTCTATGCCTCACAAAGCCGCATGTCTTTCATGTGCCAAACGGAGAGCAGGCAGAGACATGAGGGCTCATTCAGAGCGGCCTGTCTCAGCTTTCTGTGGGCTGAAGCCACTTGAGAGGCCTGTGTGAGCACAACAGAGGACGGAGGGGGGGGGGGGGGGGGGGGCGAAGGAGCTGCCAGGGGCCCCGCAGACCAAAAACAACATCCACGGTGCATCCTGCTGGGAGCTGAGAAGAACAAGAAGCAGCTCCACCAGCTGCAGCGGTGATGGAGAGGAGAAACTAGGGCGGAGGCAAACGTTTCATAGAGTTTCCATACGATTATGACTATTTAAAGAACAGGGGTCTGTTTCTCAAGCAAACCCTTATCTTTAAATGTCTCTGTTTATGTTTCTTCCCTTGTTGTCATGTACCTCCCCAGATAATAGCCCCTGCAGAGACTTAACACAGTATCATATGTAGACATTTTCACAATGTTCTGCTTGTGCTTTTCAACTGATCTCGGCCCCAGTGGTTTGACAAACTGGGCTCTGTTTTTGGAGCCACTTTCTATGGTGTTTTGATTTTTCTAATATTCTTATAATATGTCCAGTTTGTGGTGAAGCGCGGGTGTTAAAGCATCGTGCTGGAGTCATGGTGTCCTGTGTAAAGCATCTCAACAGCTGGCAGAGCAGACTGCACTCCTGTGTTGTCATATCACACAAACCGGGGACACTGATTTCTTCAGAGCCATCTGCTTGTGTCTGCTGGTGCTCATTGAGACCTGTGCAGACGGTGATCCCCTTCGCCCAGTGTTGACTTATTTAAGGACGGGGGGTATACATGTAAGATGTGAGAGACGTGCAGCTATCCAACACTCCTCACCCTCCCTGCTGCATCCTTCTATTACACAAGTGTGTCCATCAGTCCATCCATCATTTTTCCCACCCGCCATCTGCTAGCCGGCCCAGACTGGGTCCAACGTGTCGCCACATGTCGCCCTCCGCCTGCAGCAGCAGCAGCACGGCGAGCTGCTGCGTCCTTATCGATGAGACTCAGCGTGGCCGGGGTCGGCGACCAGAGTATGGCTTGGGTTGTTACAGAGGCCACCTTTCTCCTTGCAAACTACAGCAATTGTAGCCAAAAAAGCAGTAAAGATTGCTGAGAAATCCCTTTACATCACTCTTCCCTCACCATAGCTGTGCTTCTTGCTTCAAAAGCCACAAAAGTGGTGTTCATTTGTCAAGATTATCTTGCTGAACATATATATATATTTTTGCCACAGAGCTTATTTGCTGCAATAATCCAAAATCCAGTGGAAACATCTTGTTGTCTTTTTGTCCAGGAAACCAAAGTGATGCTGACTTCCATGCCGTCATCCCTGCAGCCCAAACTCTTGTTGTTTAGTTAATCTTAAACAAAAACGTGAAATGTCAGAGCAAAGCCAAAGTCTTAAAAAACCGCCGCGGTCATGTCATTGACGTTAGGGACCGGCCTAATGTCAGCACTTTGCTGGTTAAAGCCCACCAGTGGTCAACAGTAATCCTTCAGAGATCTGAGGCCTCCCATGTGAACTCATGTGTCATGTTCGTCAGTGTGTGTGTGTTCACCTGCTGTAATGTACAGCGCCAGGTGTGTCAGAGGAAGAAGACACTAAACCGCTCAGTCGGTCAGCGTTAGGATCTCACATCACATTTACACCGTATATTTATATATATATATATATATATATATATATATATACTAAATACTATATATACTAGCAGGCACTAGCTGGATGGCGGCAAGGAAATATATCCCATTTACCGGCAAGAAGCCTCGAGCAGAACTTGGCTGTGGATGTGCGGACATCTGCCTCGACCGGTTGCGTCGGGGGGGACGGAGATGACAATAACAACAACTATAAATAATAGAAGTATGACTAATACTCATAAGAATAGGAGCAGTGGGCGTCGAGCAGAACCACGGCAACAAGCGTGGCCGAGATGCAGTCGCAGCCGCGATCCATGGCAACCTGCAAGATGACACGTTGGTAATGCATTAATTAATGTTAGTAACATGCATCTATGGGACATGAATGCATCCGTATTGGGAGTTTATGGCTCGAGTGAATGTTTGCAAAACAGCCACACTTTC
This sequence comes from Cottus gobio, assembly GCA_023566465.1. NCBI lineage: Eukaryota > Metazoa > Chordata > Actinopteri > Perciformes > Cottidae > Cottus > Cottus gobio. The sequence continues at coordinate 5,620,410 of CM042224.1, read as the reverse complement.
TCCTGTCATTCCTGCTTCCAAAGGGAATAACAGATTGTGGTAATTGCCTCAATTTTTTGGTATCTTTGAGCACTAATGTCTGTTGTCTGCTTCACTAGCAACAATAGTTTGTTAGATTGTTAGATTAACTACTTTGCTAAAGCAAAAACAATCTAAATGTGTGTGTGTTATGTTGCTGGTCTGTCTTCCTATAGCAGAAGAGGGATCTGAGTCAGGGTGTCTGACTCAGACAGAGTGAATGACACCCAGAGAGAGAGAGAGGGAGAGAGAGAGAGGGAGAGGGAGAGGGAGAGGGAGAGAGATGGAGAGGGAGAGGGAGAGAGAGGGGTTAAAACAGTGTTAGAGTGTCTGAGGCGTCTCTATGAAGCAGTCTACAGGAGAGAGGTGCATATCAGTGCACATCACCAGGAGTAAAACGCGTTTCCTGGAGGTTTATGGATCTCCAGCTGTTTACTTGAGTTAGTCTTGGTCAAGGGGCCCACATGGCGGAGTCCGGCGGCCTCAGGGTGCCGGCCAGGAGCTACAGCCGCTTCACCTGCAAGAACTACAAACTGGTAAGAAACCAGCGAGGGAAGGGAGGGGTTAACGTAGGGAGGCTCGTGGAGTTCATTCATGCCTTTTGTCTTTCGGCTCATACCCACCTGTTGACGAACTGGGAAGTCTCACTTTTATTACAGTTATTTGTTCCTTCTGAAGCAGCCAGACGGCGACAATTTAGGAACCATTCACAGTGTTTGTATATCTGCTACAGACATGAACGGACTGGACCCGGGAGTTGTGAGAGAAACACACTTAAGAGGAAGGGTCAGCTTGAAATAGAAATGTCAGAGTTAGAGCCAGATCTCCAGGAGCAGCCGGGGAAATTATTTCCGAAGACCCCTGACAGAGAGGCAGGTACCCGACAGTATGAGAGGAATAAATGGATGAAAGGGAGGTCTTCCTTGTGAACCCCTGGACATCCCAAACATGGTCAGTGGAAGAGGCTCTTTACGCTTGATGCCCTAAAGGTGGATTCCTCCTGAAAGCGCTACTATCGGAGTCAGCACTGGTTTCAGAGCCAGTAACTGAGTTACATTTCATTTAGCTGAGGCTTTTATCCAAAGAGACTTACATGCTATACAGTAGACTGTAGACACAGCAACGGTGAGCAATGAGGGTTAAGTGTCTTGCTCAAGGACACATCAACATGGACTAGCGGAGCCGGGGATCGAACCACCGATCCTCTGATTGAAAGACAGACCTGCTAACCCTCGGAAACCTTCTCGTGAGAGATACCACTCTGCAGCAGCGGCGTTCTCTTTGTGGCTCTCGCTCATGCCGGTAGATTAGCTCACGATGGCGCGTTAAGTGCAGAGCTTTTCATGTCGCTTACTGAACCCTGAAAGTAATAAGGCTAATAGTGCCGAGGTTATCGGCGTAATTGTGTCTGGGAAGCGGTGCGCAGGCGACCCACGTGAGAACAGAGCCGAGGTGTTGTGCGCTGCTGTCGTCTCGTGGTGTTCATGCTTGAGCTTCAAAGGGAAGACTAAATGGTCCTCAACAGGGAAATTGAGCTTTTTTAGTTATGAAATAGTTTCAAAACTCTGACTAAATATAGCGCCACATCATCATCATCATTATTATTAAGCTAAAAACATACAGACCCACAGACGTGGGCAAACGTATTCAAAATGTTGTTGCTGTCACATGACGTATTAGAGGCTTAATTGGTGAGTTGAATTGGTTCCTCTAGGATTATGTGGATTTGTTGCTCAATTTGAATCAACTTCTTAAAAAGCTTTTTGATCAAAAAAAGGTTTTTCAAATTATCCTTGTGTTGATTCCCACTACCGATCCATTAGCCAATCAGCTTCTTGGATTATGAAGCCAACATCATCTTGTCCATCATCTCCACTTATAGAGAATGGGGTGCATGTTTTGCTGTTTTCTGTCCCTATTTATTTTACATATTAACAGATTATTGCAACAGAAAGGCCAAGAATTGGTTGCCAATTTCTCAAAATGTTGCCAACCTGGCAACCCTCGCTGACGAACCAGCCGTAACGTTTAACGCTCTTACATTAAACATGCATCTCTGTGTGCTGGCAACAAGCTAAAAAAAACATTTTAGTGGAGGCATTTAGTGGAAAAACAAGAAAGTCATACTCACTCTGATCGTATTTGACCGATCGTGGTTATTTTCACATGGAAAACAAACACCTAAAGCCCCCTGACATCTAAAAAACAAATATTAGAAAGTGAGAGGGTTCACCCGACAGCGGCGAACCTCTCAGTCGTTCGTATGCCAACTACCACTGCAGTGTTTGCTCGGCAAGCAGCGCGTCAGGGTCGGTGCAAACAACAACAGAGATGAGAGCGAGTGAAGCAATGCGACGCGGTTGCTGCAGCTGACTGACAGCCCGACGGAGAGGAACTTCACACGCGGAACCACAAGAAGCACAAAGCCACATCTGCTGCGCTGCTCCTCCCGTGTAATCAGCCTCCGTCGTGATCTGTCGTGACATGTGCCGAAGCTCACGCCTCCGCATCTGCAGCCGGGGCACAAAAACTCACTCTTTTCTCTCCTTCGACTCCAAGGGCACCCTCCCAGTGTGAGGCCCAGGCTGGCCTCGCCCTCTCTCTCTCTAAGTGTCATGACCTTCCTCGGGCCTCGCCTGGTGACTCGGCAAGCCGATGGCAGCGGGGATGCTGGATGCGAAGCAGATTGGTGTTTTTGTGTGCGTGTGTGTGTGTGTGTGGGAGAGAGAAAAAGACACAGCTGTCTGATCGAGTGAGTCACCGCTGCTCGTCACCCGCCGGCTTTTGAAGAGCTGACTGTGTCAGTGGTGAAGGCTTGAATTAGGCTTTACTATGTGGACGTGACTGTATGTGTCCAGGCTTTCATGCAACGCGTGACACAGCACGGCCGGTTGTTTACTGGTCTCCGACTTTGATCCGAGTTGAGATGAAATGTCACCGTGCCAATAGTCTTAGCTCACTGTGAAAGGCAAGTTAAAAAAAAAAAAAAAAGAAATCGCAGAAGTCGAGACAGGAAAAAAGTTAAGCCTCGAATGAGACGTATTAAATTATAATCTCTGGTGACGGGAATGTCCCTGACATGAATCCAGAGCTCCTAAAAAAAGACCCCCAGTCCCACGAGGAGAGGGTCGGGATCACTGGGCGTTTCTGGGGGTGGAGGGATTTCCCCTCCTGGAAGGTGTATCTTAAATCAGACTCTTTGATATGGATCACTTTCAGTGTTGACATGTGGATGTGAGTGACGGCGTATTGCACTGTTCAAGGATATTCACAGGGCCATTTTGGTGTCATGTTTCAGGAGTGAGGCTTTGTTGCGCTTATTATTTATGTTTGCTTCCTGTTGAGCACCGCTTGGAGGGTTATAGACGGCGGGAACGGATCCCTGTTGAGGCAAAAATTAAGTAAAATGAGCCAACCTCTACACAAAAAGTGTCCAAATCCAATCTAAACTTAGCAATAAATCTTGATTTAGATCAGAACAGAATGGATAAAGAAAGAATGAGAATGTGGCTCATCATTTATACAAGCGTTTGATATTTGATTGCTTTGATACTGGATGCTTCAGACACATTTCATTTGGCACAATAAAAGCACTGATGTTCAATAGCCAACCCTTACACTGTATGGCCTGTCCTGTGATGGTAATAACACCACTTTGCCTCTGCGTCGCCCTCTTATCCATTTAATGAATTCAATTTCTGACATAATTAAAATATCGATTCATCCGTCCTTTACAACCCTCGGGGGTTTTGATTACATTTTCTATTCAATATGCAGGGTTCTTCCCGCTGATAGAGACTGGTCTGGAGTCTGTCACACCTCATTCCGGTCTGAGATATATTGAGTCAATACTCCTCTTCACTAAACCATGCAGCTTATTAAAATGCCTCTCAGATCTTAGCCTGCCTCTCATCAGCCCTTCTGTCTTTATGTGACCTTTGATCAATCTTCAGATCACAGAACCTACATTAAAGGTGCGGTTAAACACACATGATCCGGATTAATGCATGATGTCTTTTTTAAGGTCAGTCGTTAACATGGTCTTTGATTTACTGACATCTGACGTGAGTATCATTTGTTCTTTGATGGGACGGACTTTGGTGCCAGTTATGTATCACTTGGGATGGTTTCTATTATTAATGGTTACAAGTAATGAATTCCTTATGTTCCTAGGCCATATACTAAGTATCTTGATGCCACTTAATTGTGCCCCCTTCAAGTCAATTAAGTATTGGTTTAAATCAATTTGAATCGTATTTTCAGCGGGAAAAAATATTATGTATTACGTTCGCTGGTTCGTACGTTCGTTCATACGTTCGTTTGCACGTTTGCTCGTACGGTTCGCTCGTAGACGGTTCGCTCGTAGACGGTTCGCTCGTTCGTACGTTCCTTCATACGTTCGTTTGTACGTTCGCTCTTACGGCTCGTACAGTTCGCTCGTACGGTTCGCTCGTTCATATGTTCGTTTGTACGTTCGTACGTTCGCTAGTTCGTGCGTTCGCTCGTTCGTTCGAACGTTCACTCGTTCGTACGTTCGCTCGTTCGTTCGAACGTTCGCTCGTTCGTACGTTCGTTCGTACGTTCGCTCGCTCGTACGTTCGCTCCTGTCGCGTGCAGTTCAGGAAGAGGTGACGCGATAGCTGTTGCTAACGTGCCAAGCTAACAATGGACTCTACAGCCGACTCTGAGCAACACACGCAGTTAAGACAATGTAGTCAAACTTCTGTTCCAACTAATGAACGTAAGTCTAATCCCCCCCCATACTTTTTGTACTAGTTAACGCTAACAAGCTAACTCGGTTACAGAGGCTACTAGCTACATGCGCTATTTGGGCCCCACAAGTGTGGAGTAACCTTCCATTGTATGCTTTTATCCATTGATTTTTATTTTATTTTTGTGGCTGCATTGAACTTATTGCAACTGCACTATTAATCACTGCATCAATCAGTTATTGTAGGAGATGAGATCAAAAGAGTAAAACAAAACAATGAGGAAATTCAAAAGCTCAGTAGAGTAGAGACGCAAGGCCTTTCACGGTATATGTAATAACTGTATGTACTCTTGTTATAGTTTATATTTATGTCTGTCCTTTAAAAAAGTTAGAAATGTTCATCTTTTATTACGGCCATTTTTCCCTCCAGGTCACAGTGCTGAAATGCATCACATGTGCATGCTTCCTCTGACAACAATACCTGAGATATCATATTCAAATGCATCGGCTCAGAGGAAGCATCAGAGACACAAACCGCTTTTTGAAAAGTTTAATTTTCAGGACTTGTTATGACTCGTCCACTTCCCCTTTCCTTTCCTCTCTCAACATACCCATGCCCTCAGGCTGTCTGAAGCCCCCTCTCGGGGCTCCACCTCTGTGACTGACGGCTGCCCATTTCACCTCGTTTTTAATTACAGTCCAACCCTGCAATTTACCTGCCCCGAAACTGCTTCAAAGAAAGCATCCGCACACACAAAAGCTCCCGAGCGTCGCGCTTCCTTTTTCTTCTCCGTGGCCGGCTGAGAGCGTGCATTGAAAGGATGGAGCCTAATCCTCGCCGCTTGAAAGCTTTCCCAGCTCCAGGTGTCACTCAAGAGGCTTTTTATAACTGTGCATTTGTGTTTGGGTATGCAGCCTGTGTGATTTTAAAAGTCGCTCTGAGGCTCTTTGTGTTTAATGTGTGGTCGTGTACTCTCGTAAACCTTTGAGCTTGTGCGTGGAGATGAGTATGTGTGTGTGTGTGTGTGTGTGTGTGTGTGTGTGCGCGCCTTTTGAAGTGTGCACACCTGTTGTACGCCATCACGAGAGCTGTGATTCAGCCGATGAGTAACGTGGCAGAAAAGCTCCGGGTCTGTTTACAGTGCAAACACAAAGAAACAAGGGTCACAACCGTGTCACGCGCCTCACCGCCGTGCATGTTGGGTATGTTTTTGTGCCGAGGCTTGACCACAACAATGCTGAGCACTCATTCAGCACTAATGGATGCATTCGGATTTCAAATGAATTCTCGAGCAACCAGGGTACTGGGAGAAATTAGTTCACACAAGAAATCTGACAACACATTTGAAGGAACTATGCGGCAACCTGGTAACTGCTGGGGACGAGAACGTGTTCATTTTTTAACACATTTTATATGTATATAGTGCTATATTTTTTTAATATCTTATCTTATAGAGTACTGCAGGGATGACAGGTTTCTTTGGAAGCCAACCCGAAAGTTAGCATCGCTAAAGGTTACCTTGACAAAAAGCCAATGGGATTTTGGATTATTGCAGAAAAAAACCCTCCATGACTGTCAAATGTTTATCTCGTTTATCACGACTCGGGTATTTACTAACGTATACTAACCATTTCATATTGTCTACCACATACCTTATTTTAGGCATCTCACTAAAAGCACCTGAAAAAAAAACGTTGGCTTCAAGACGAGGGGACCAGAAGTGCAAAAAATGCTGACTCATTTCCATTTTTTAGGACTCATTCTTGCAGCACTCTATTGTGATTATATCTATTTTATCTTTATACAACTAGGGCTCTTATGTGCAATTAGTGCTTTTTATTGCAGAGCTGATCCTTTCTCTCATCAATATACATTTAATTATGCCTGTATGAACCTACACATGACTAATTAAGTGACACTGAAACTGATATGTCCAGTTATGGAAAAGACATTCAGATAGATTCTACTTTCAGTTTAACTCTGGATTTCATTATTTTGAATATAAAGACGCATCACTTCAGTTCTGCTGTCCCAGCAATACCTTCCCTTCATGCATATGCATAAATGTAAAAAATGAATGTTAACACATGCATACGCGAGAAATCTCTCCAGGAGAAATCCAACATGGAAAATCTGATTTTTAGTTTTCATGACGCTGTAGAGTGAGACGTGTCTTAATTTATCCGAGTTTGTCGCCTGTGTTTCAGATCCCGGTGTGTGTGTGTGTGTGTGTGTGTGTGTGTGTGTGTGTGTGTGTGTGTGTGTGTGTGTGTGTGTGTGTGTGTGTGTGTGTGTGTGTGTGTGTGTGTGTGTGTGTGTGTGTGTGTGTGTGTGTGTGTAACGCAGTTTACAGACAGGCCCGACGGTGCTGCAAAATCCAGATAGGTTCGCGAGGTATCAGTTTCTCAAAAATAACTCCTTTATTAAGAAAAACAATTTGTGCAACTTCACTTCAACCTTTGCTTGCCTCACTCCTCTTGAGCGAGAGAGAGAGTTTTGGCGAGTAATTATGAAGGACGCTATTCAGATTATTCAGATGCTTGCTCTGCCCCCCTCCCCGCCTCCCCCCTCCGCCAGTGAAGGGTCTTTTCTGTCCCCAGAGAGTGATGTCAGCACGGCCCATTGAAAACAGCCGCCGTGCGCTGCGAGATGAATGCCCCGGCTGAGCACAATGGCCCCAATTTGAATACCACGCGGATATATGCCAGATCGGAGCCCCAACAAAAGAAGGAGGGCTACTCCGCTCCCATTCAGCCGTGTTGTTATTTTATTAGAGTCGTAAATTTGCTTCAACCATTTACACCTTTTGTAGTTTTCAAGTGTTTATGGAGTTTGAAGCGCGTGGACGGCCCCGACGAGGTCGCCCTCCGTTTCGGAGTGGGTTTTATTTTGGCCGGCTCGGGACTCTGAACGGCGTGCTTTTTGTTTGCGTGTGACCCGCAGATCTACACGGACTGGGCCAACCACTACCTCGCCAAGTCGGGACACAAGCGGCTGATCAAGGACCTGCAGACGGACGTCGCGGACGGGGTGCTGCTGGCGGAGATCATACAGGTCGTAGGTAAGGAGAAAACACACACTTTGGATTCCAAGAAGAAGGAAAACCGACTCTGTGAAACATGTCATGAGTTACCAGGCGAATACAAAAAGAGCTTTTCTTTGGCGAGTTCACGTTGCAGAATGAAACCCTTTAACTCCGTTATCTGATGTAATAATGTCCATTTCAGATTGAATCATAAAAGGGGGTTTTTAGACTCTTGCAGTAGTTTCCTTCAGTTAGGACAAAACCATGTTGAAGAAGTTGGATTTCATTTTTAGCTCGACAAACTTTCTCCCGTCATTCAGAAAATCTGACAGGGACGTGGTGTGTTGTGTAGAGAGGGCTGCAGGGACGACAACAAGCCAGAGGGACTTTTCAGTTGGATGATGGATTATTGCAGAAAAGAAGATCCGTGGCAACGATTATGCTGCTTACATGTTTTGCTCTGAAAGGTAATTTTTGGCTATTTTTGTTTCTTTTTTTAACGAGTAAATGCAACCGCCAGAAGTAAAAAAATCACATGACTTCACCTCTAAGCTAAATGTCGGCGTGATGATGTTTTGTAGTCTCATTTAACAACTTAGTCACGTAAAAGCTTCAACATTTTTATGTCGGGTACTTACTAAAGTATTTTATGTGGCGGAACAAATCGTTAAAATCTCCAACGCAGACCTTATTTCAGGCGTCTAAACAAAAACACATTAAAAGGAGGGAGCCTGAAGGTCAAGGGTTAAGGTTTGAGGACTCATTCCTGCAGCTCTCCTCTAGTTTGAATGTCTAGCAGAAAGATGTCCTGAGAACATAAACACAACTATATGAGAACGCACAATTTCATAAAGAAGATGTCAGAGAAGCCCTTCAAAACTGTACCGATTTTCACATTGACTAACATGCATTTTAAAAAATGGACTTGCTTGTATATTTTAAAATAGTCTTAATAACGTAATAGAGAAGTTTGTAATCCCACAGCAGAAGTGAAGCAGGACTCCGTGTTCACATGAAGATGTTCAGCCCTGTGCGGGGTTTGGAAAGTGGGCGGTTCCTCTGTGCTTTTGACCCTCGCCATCGCCCGTATGATCATCACGTCTTGTCATTTCTTCCCGCTGTCCTCGGCCTGTCATTTCAACGTGCCGACGGCCTCGAGGCTGAAGCCGGCTGACACCAGCTGACCGGTGACTCAGCGTGTCACTGACTCCGTCTGCTGCTGCCCCCCCCCCACCCCCCTGTCTCTGACCCAGATTCACTTGCTCATGCTCCGTGGGGTGAAACTGTAGTCCAGTTTTATCGGTCCGAATGCTGAGTGCAAAAAGCCCGCCATGATCCCCTTCGCCCATTCAACGTGTGTTCTTACAACATCAAGCCGACATAGCACTGACCACTGCTGGATGTTAAAACCACACCAGCCAGAGTCACCTGTTCTGCCTGCTAATAAACCTCACAGCACATAATCGCTGGTGAAACCGGAGCAGCCTGCCGGTGCCGGAGCAGCCGCACTGGGACCGGATGTGGCACGGATGTGTTAAGCGATTTGACCAACTCGAGGTCGCACTCAAGGTCAGGACGTAGGAAGAGGGAAAAACCTCAGCGGCCTTCTCCTGAACTCACCGTCAGCCTGATCGGTGACCTTTAGAGACGTTTTACTTGTGCTCTTTGCTCTTCTCAAAGACGGTTGGATGTCTGGCTGCTGGTTCATGAGCTGTTATTCACATTTTCCTAGGCCAAAAAATGTGTCTGGTTGGTTTTTATTTTTATTTAGCGTGTCTCAGAATCAGAGTAGCCGTCTCTTGTGGGTGTAATTTCTCACGCAGCACACAAACCACAGTTGTAGTGTTAAATCATCTAAATATGTTAACACATTGGTTTATAATAACTATGAAATGCTATTTGACAGACCTTTGCTAATATGCTCACCATGATGAAGCTATATTGTTTTCCAGGAATCTCCTCCACACTCCACATTATTTGACTGCATAGCATCCATCAGCTTTACCTACATGTCTTAATTGAGTTGAGCAAACCAATAGGACCCTTTAATTGGCCATCACTACACCTTAGTATTGGTAATTGGCATCAAGTTAATTTAAGCTAAAGTTTTTTTTTGCTGATCCGAGTTTAGGGTTTAAGGACAGAGTGCTGAGTCATCTGCTGTAAAGCCCCTTTGTGGCAAATTTAATATACTTAAAATATAAAAAAAATTGACTTGAACTTTTATTCAATTTTTTTAATCTTTTGTCAAGTTACTTAAATCTTTCTTTCAAATTTAGCTTTTCAGTCGGAAATCAAATTTAAAGCAGTGATTTTGGACTTTGAGATTTCTTTCATGTTATAATTGGTTTGTTTAATAATTTATTCCCCGCACTTTTAAACATTATTAAACGTGAATCATTTGGAATTAAATCAGCGAAAATAAAACTCCTGTTTGGTTGATCCACTGACGAGGGGTCACATGTCAACATAGCTGTGTTTGAATGGGTCACAATCCAAAATGTTTGGGAGCCGCTGAGTCCAGAGCCTGCAGAACATATTAAAAGACGCTGCGTATTTATTCAACGGACAGGAAGGGGGAGTTTCTTCCCCCGCAGGTCAGGTGGTGCGCTACGTGGTGCTGAGGTGGAGCTGCGCCGTGGGCCCCGCTGGGCCTCCTGATGCAGGAGGCCGTGCTGTCGCCACACAGTCGTCAGCTGTGAGCCGACGAGCGTGTCTCAGCTGTTGTGGGTCGGGCCTCTAATAGATGGGAGGAATCCTTAACACACACACACACACACACACACATGCATCTCGGTCGGGCCCCCAGCGGCCTCGTTCCCATTTGCTGTGACCAGATAGTGTTTCATGTCTCAGCGGCAGGAAAGAGGAGGGGTCACAGTCACCGGCATGAACACCTCCGCTCTCCTCACTCAGCCGGTGATTGTCCGGGACACACACACACACACACACACACACACACACACACACACACACTCGGGGATCTCCGCTGGAATTAAAAGAGCCTTCATTCTCTCTTCTTTCATCTCTCTGTCTCTGCCTCCTCTCTCCGTCCAATCCCCAGCCAACGAGAAGATCGGCGACATCAATGGCTGTCCCAAGAGCCGTTCTCAGATGGTAAGTGAGCCTCTTCAGTTTGTTTTGGCACGCCGCCGTGACATTTACCTCCGAGTGCGGACGCTTCTTTAGAAGTCTCGCTAGAGCCCTTCGCTGGGAGCTGCAGCACGAGAGTCACTGGCGAAGAGCTAGTCCATTTATTTTTACTTTTTGTGGTCTTGCGGGCTGCCGTCCGTGAAAACCTCTGGCTCAGACTTCTGGGAGTTGGCGCCCAGTTGAAAGCGTCGCAGGCTTTGGCTCTGGGGCCGGCTTTGCCTCATCTTGTTACACTTGCATATGGAGAGAGTGTGTTCCTCTCTCATCTCCAGGAGGGAGAGCAGGCAGGGAGCTGATGACAAAGACCTTTTTTTTTTTTACAGTCAGTTGTGATGAGATGTTTTTTTAGTCCTGTGACATTTATATGTGATGTGTGTGTGTGTGTGTGTGGGATTTCCTTTGTAACGCTGCTGGTGGGATTTCGCTGTTTTCTCCGTTTTGTGCGTTTTCTCTGTGGGAATCGAGCCGACGGCGCCCAGAGCGGGGCTGCCCTCCGCTGAATGTGAAGGGGTCGTAAATTGGGCCAGTGTGCCAGCTGAGGGGCTATTTCTGGCCACCAGCCAGACTACTGAAGCCTCTCAAAGCACCAGAGAGAGAGAGACATCCACGCCCATAGTTAACAACGGAGGAGGAGGAGGAGGAGGAGGAGGAGGAGGAGGAGGAAGCACAGCTGATCGCTGAACCCTTCCTCTTCATAGGAAACATGGACCCACAATACCATACTTGTGAGGACATCCCGAGTGCTTTTAGTATTTTAAAGTGCTCTGTTTTTGTGTTTTGATTGTGTGTGTTTCATATGGCTCTCAGTGAAGGCAGGGATCCCCTTTATGGTTATTGTGACAGCAAAGACAGAGGTATAATGTTTACAATAAACAATTAGAATAGAATAACAAGCTCTGCAAAATCTAAAAATAATTTATCAAGGTGAGGCTAATGCTATAAATAAATGCAGCAATTATTAAATATGTTAGTATAGTATCAGAATGCTTCTTTGTTTGATGAACTTCTTTCTGCATGATGCAGAAAGTTAAAAGTAATCTAAGTCTGCCAAAGCAGAGAAGAGGAAAAGAAAAACTAATTGTTAATGCCTGATAAGGTTTATCTGACCAAAATGTTGCATTCATAATTTACTCGTAGCTAATTATCAGCGGGTGGATTATTTTTCCAATAAAAGACAACAGCGGGCATAGTTTTTACTTCCAATTACCATCACATGGCCTCCTGTTATGCTGTTGGGAATTAAAGAAATTGTGCACAATTAAAAACGCAGCTTTGAAGCGCCATCGTTATATTTAGTTTCTTGAACTATCCCAGAGTGAACACAAGGGACGGATGAAAGTGTGTGTTGCTCTTCATTACTTGTCACTTTATTGTAAAGTCAGTTCTTTTGTCTTTTGTTTAATGATTGTTCCAGTGAGCTGATTGGTCGGTAACAGGTCACATGACTCTTTTCCAAAAGTAAGCAAACCAGGCCAGGTGTACCAGTGATTCATTTCTACATGGATGATGGATTTCAAGCGTTACTTGCTTTGTATATACTAGCAACTGTATTCCAGTTAATTTCCACAGTCTGCTTCCTGTTTACCCCGTCACGAGCATGCCCGGTGCATGTGAGTGGTCATGTGACATGCGTTTTCAAAGGATATCATTTCGAAATCGATGCTGAAACGCCCGTGTGGAGGGAGATCGTTGCTGTTTTAAAACGGAAACGTACCAGTGTGGATGTCGCCTAAGTCACATTTTAAAAAAAAGGCCTAATAGTGGGACAGGAAGTGTTTTTCCCATTAGCGCTGATTGCCCCCCAGTCGCCTGCAATTGAGTGTTTTGCCCTCTTTGGTCTCAGAGGTCTGGGCGTCTCTCTCAGGCTTCGTTTTTATCAAAGGCATAACAATTGCAGGTTATTTATGAGACAAATCAAGTAGTAATAGTTCCAAATATATAATGTCTGTGACTGTGTTTCCTGAATGTGCAGTGTGTCAGTCAAGAGGGGAAAAGATTATACTGCACATCCAAGCAATGTGATATTGTTTGTCAGACAGCTGCTCTCAAAATCTGCTTTTATTTTGCTTGGATAAGCTCATATGTTGCTGTGTGTGTGTGTGTGTGTGTGTGTGTGTGTGTGTGTGTGTGTGTGTGTGTGTGTGTGTGTGTGTGTGTGTGGGAGTATTTTTGGATCGCTGTGTATAATCTCAATAGGTTTGATAGCTTTAAAGCCAAATCCGATGCACTCAAGTGGTGCTAAGGGCAGGTGCAACCGCTGTCATTATGCAAATGTATGCTTTGTGTGTTGTTGTACTGTCAAAACAAACACACGCACACACACACACACACGCAGGTCCTGAGAGTTTAGTTGGCAGCTGGGGGCAGGAGTGTGAGAGCCCACTTCTACTGCACTTGATTTCATTGCTTTCAAACCCCCAAAGCTGATGCCAATTACCACCACTTAACTTAACCTCTGTCTCTAAGCGAATAAACATGGAAATAAGCTCCATCAGTGGAATAAATGTAGCACTCCCACCTCACTCCCACCTCACTCCCACCTCACTCCCACCTCAGCCGATGATTACGCTGGATACCCAGGCCGGAGTGAGAGGTCTGCTTTTACAACTGTCACGTCCTCGTTAAACGGACCCCCGTCGTCAGGTCATTCCTTTACCACCCAGTCAGTCAGGCTTCTGTGTGTGTGTGTGTGTGTGTGTGTGTGTGTGTGTGTGTGAGTGTGTGAGAGTCAGCCCAGAGCGAGGGTGTTGAGTTGACACTGAGCTGTTAAAACCACACAGGATGCCAAGCAGAGGCACACAAACAAACAAACACGGACACACACACACACACACACACACACACACGCACACACGTTTAAAGCTTCCGAAATGTACTAGATTTCACCTGCTAGCCTTTACTGAGATGTAACATGTCATTCAGTGCTTTTGAAGTCAGGTGATGGATTAAGTTACTTAACTTACTTCCCATACTATGGACCAATGTTTTGAAGTTATGCAGAATTCATAGAGACTATTTTATTGGTAGAAAGTAGTTCACAGAAATGTGAATTTTATGGAAAAAAATGTAATTCCTTTCACTTCTGTCGTATGAGAATTAAAGTAACAGATATCACGAAACATGAACATTTAAAGTCAACATTTTCTGCATTTTTCAGTGAGTGTAATTTGGGGGAACTGACCCTTTTAAATCACATTATCTCATGACCCCATGCAGATGACGTTTTGGACACCTGTATATATTTAAAAGGGATGTATCATGCTTATTTTCAGGATGGATTTCTAATAAAACGTGTTTTTTTATAATGTCTGAATATACCTGCGTTCAGCCTAACCCTCTGAGACGCTCCGTTTAAGCGCCTGTCTCTTTAAATCCTCCCCAAAAAAAGCCAGTCTGATGAGCCTGCATGTGACATAGGAAGGAGAGCCGAATCTGAATGGCTTGTTTTCTTATCCAGGCACGGATATGTTAATCACGCCCACAGGCTTTACCCGGTTTTATCATCTATTTGACTCTAACTGGGAGCATGATTTATTAAATGAAGACTTGAAACTAGCGATTGAGACCATAAACTTGTGTTTTCAATGGCTGCTGAGGTAATAAACAAGGTGAGATGTCTATACACTCTTTTTGCGACCTGATTGGTCTCCTCCTGACGGCCTTTTCAAAAGAATGCAAATTTCAGGGGATTTTGCATCGGCCTCACCTTTCAGACCTGGAGGTTAAAGCCCGGTTTGGAGGCACCAGCACTGAAAGAGTGGGTTATTCAAGGGTTTCATCCTTGGACATACTCTTGGGTTAAATTGCTGGTTTATTCTTTCCAGTCTGACAATTTTCTCAAATAAGAGAGGATAAGGTGAAGAGCCACTCAGGTGGAAACCAGCAGGACCAAGTGTGTAATGGGCTTGATGGAAAACCAGCTGAGAGAAACACTAACAGTCAAAGAGGAATGTTAAAGTCAGGCTCTTGTGTGGAGCATTTTGTTTTTAATATTTCACGTTGGGTCACTTGAGACTGCCACACAGTTTTGACCTGATCAAAACCCAGACCATAACCTGCATGCACACCATCTTTGTGGGTTTAGAGACCACCAGATTCAGATTTGACGTAGATGAGTGTGAGCGGGTTTGTAGCTGGCGAAGCTTACGCAGGTGAGCAGGCTAATACCCCGAATATGTTTTATTAATGATTCAGCGTGCTGGTAAATGTTTGATCAAAGGGAGTGGTACTTTCTCACTCTCTCTCTCTGTATGTGTGTGTGTGTGTGTGTGTGTGTGTGTGTGTGTGTTTTATAGAGACAGAGAAATCCCCAAATGCGTCAGCTGGTCAGAACTCGGGTGATTACAGCCACAGAGCAATTACAGATACTGTTTCTATGCAACCAAGTATACTAAATATTAAAGGGGGTTGGACAAAATAACAGAAACACTTGACGGAGCAACGCAAACTGCAACGAAAGCTACCGCCGCGACGCTGTGTTCATTTCTAGATGAGCCTCGTGATCACAAGATGCACGGTAAGGTGTTCATGTTATTTTGTCCACCCCCTCGTACATCAACTCAGACGAACCGTGCTCGTTTGTTGCATAAGTGAGTCATCTGTTTGCAGTCAACAGTTAGTCCTTTCATAGGACAGTTTTGTTAATTATACAGTAAATGTTGCCAGAAAACCTCGGCCTTCGGGGGGCAACCTTTTTAAAAAACTAAAATAAATTCTTCTGAACAAGCAAAGACAACCCAAAAAGTGTGTTGTTTTTTTTTAGACGACAAATTAAAGCAGCTTTGCTTTAATCCAATTTACAATTCAGTTTTATTGCAGTTCATCAGGGAGATGTTCACGTCGCCTCAGGACCTTTTGTTGTTTTTATTTGTGAAAAGCAGAAACGTCAGCCAGAGGATAAGGAAAAAATAATCAAAAACTAACATCCCAGTATACTCATGATAATACATGTCACGAGACAACAATAATAAACACGTAAATATGCCGAATTTAATGAGGAAATACAAAACCACGATGATTACATATTTTTTTTAAAAAGGGAAATTAATTAGCCGAGGCCTGTGGGGCGTTTGCATCACGATGTGTGTGTTCTAGCTGCTGGTGCTTCATCTTTTATCAATAAGCAGCGAACACCACCCTGAGGTGCTGAAAAACCTCTGCACACATTTCTCAGTTATTGAGGTGCTTGTCTAAGTTCAGCAGGTGAGCCGGTAGCTGTAATCTGTGAAGCCTCCTGAAAGTGTGTGTGTGTGTGGGGGGGGGGCACATATTGACACATTTAACCACACAGTCATACAGACACACACACACAAACACACACATTGTCTCACAACCATGCTACGTGATCAGAGAGTCAAATGGTGCGAGAGCTTTCGGCAATGAAGCCGGTGTCGTCACACCGGAGTCATACCGATAGATCAGCTATCGGCTGAGATCAGCTGATCATGTGCTACCGTCACATCCAGACCTTTTGGGCTTTTTTTTACGTGCACTGTATCCATTTTATTAATCAGCTGAATAATGCCAGTATTTAGAATGATGTCACCATTTAAAGGTACAGTGTGTAGGATTTGGGAGGCTGCAGAGATTTGGTGAGAAACGGCAAAAGGCTGGAGACAGTTTTAAGTTTGACCGTTCTGGGCTACGGTAGAAACACAGAATTATCATTTACAGGCAGATGTGGATCACAGTGCTTCATGGGTAGTTGCGGCGTTACATATAACTGCTTAAAGGGACAGTACACCCGAGAAGTACGCATTTGTTCTCTTACCCGTAGCGCTGTTTATCAATCTAGATTGTTTTGGTGTGAGTTTCCTAGTTTTTGGAGATGTCAGCCTTCTCTCAAATATAATGGGACTATATGGCACTCGACTTAAATAAATAAATTAAAACTCATAACTCAACAGCAATGTCTCTTTCCAGTGACTCGACGTAACCCACAGACCTTGTTGTGTGCAGTTTAATTCGGACATGTCTACGGCCGATATCTCCAACATCCTGATAAGTTGCTCTACATGTTAGAAGAAAAAGTATTTTAGATTTTGGGGTGAACTGTCCCTTTAACGCTCAAAGCTTTTGCTTCTCAATATGAGACTTTGAGTCTCTTGATGCTTTTAATCTGAAGAATATCGTTCCTGTATATTAACATAGAGAAAGACTGCTTTAGACGAGTTATCAGCAACATTGATGTAGAAATATCGACCTCAGTATCAGTCTTCAAAAGCTCAGTCAGACACGTAGCACTCTTGCTCACACTCCCTCCCTCCCTCCCTCTCTCTCTCTCTCTCTCTCCCTCTCTCTCTCTCTCTGTTTCACACACACAACAATGGCATCCCTGTGATGGGGAGAAGTGTTTGTTCAGAGGTTGTTGGCCTCATGCTGCTGCCGGAGCAGAGCAGGAGGTGGATGGAGGTGTGAGGCCCGGCAGAGCGGATCACACGTCCAGGCAGGTAGGAGCTTCAGAGGGCTGGAGGCTGGTTTAGAGGTACTTTAGTTCTGCGGATCAGAGTATTATCTTGTATTCGCGTACTTGGTGCGTATTGTTTTTTAGCATTTCGCAAACTTGTTCTACTACTTTGTCTTGAGTGTTTTCAACCCTCCATCGGTCAGTTGTCTTAAAAGCCTTAAAAGTGCAGCGCTTGCATAAAACTCTTTATTTCTGGTTAAACTTTGTTGTTTTGTAGTACAACTCATTTCTTACTGTTGGTTTAATGTGATGTCAAAATAAATACGCCCTCGGTAAGCCTGCAACTAACTGTCGCTGTCATTGTTGATTGATTATGATCTTTTAATTGGTTAAAAGTTAATTATTGTTTTAGACGCGATGATTGATAATTCATAAATCAAAAAGAACGTTGTAAATAATGACAAAAGCCCAAAAAAAGACGCCTTTTAGATTAATTTGCTCAAGCAGCGGTTACAATTTTACTCTGCACATTAAGCCAATTTTCTAAATAATTAATTTGTTTTCCTTTAGTCAGGTGGATTAAAAAGGAGAAATGTCGGCTGCTACAGCCACAATAAAATGACTTTAACAGTAACCTATATAGTGATATCCAACAGATTTCTTCCTGTTTAAAACTCAGGTTCTGTACAGTAGCCGGTGGCCTCTCTGAGATCTGATCCCTGCATGTTTTTAAATAGCGGTACGCGTCCCCCCTGAGAGGCGGGGCTTAGGAGCATCTCAGCGGGGACGGCTCTGAGAGGCGGGGCTTAGGAGCATCTCAGCGGGGACGGCTCTGAGAGGCGGGGCTTAGGAGCATCTCAGTGGGGACGGCTCTGAGAGGCGGGGCTTAGGAGCATCTCAGCGGGGACGGCTCTGGCATTTGTGACGGGGGAATCTTATTAATGAAGCATGTCATCTGCAGGCTGCTGCTATTTAAACTCCCAATACCAGGGAGTTTGGGCCGGTAGGGGAGCGGTTCAGTCACTCGGATGACGTGTCGGCCTCCGGGTACGTCGACTGGCATACGGGGGTATTTCAGGTTTATTTTTAAAGCGTCTGTGATATTCGGGGAGAGGGCCACACTCTGCATGCCGACCTCCCGACCGCTACGTTTTCTGCTGCATCACCTCGGAGCCGCGACACATGT
>CM042224.1:5541910-5596910 GCA_023566465.1 Cottus gobio | reverse complement strand
AGATCTGTTGTTCACATGTTTAACTTCCGCCTGCGTTCACGTGTCTCTACTTCAGCATGCAGTGTCGTATTATGTGATGATGATGCACCCTAGGTTGGATTCACGATGTGGTTTTGCATGCCGCCCATCCCAGATTCTGTTTGCGTTGCACCTGCCCCACACCAGCGTCTCTCCAAAGCAAAGCAATGGCACCACCTGCTGGTCGGCCTGTGTAACTACAAGATAAAGAGCTGAGATTCTCCTGGTGCTCTCCACCTGCAAGAACACCAGCCTTAAAATAAATACAAATATTTCCCCAAATTTAGCCACATTTAAAAAATGACTTTACTGTCAGTAAATATAAAATTTAAGGCATTTTAAGATGTATATACATTGTTATTGTTTGCAAGGTCTGTTTTATGGACAGACTGCAAATTATCTACAATCTGTCTTTAAAAATAAATGCCTTAAATTAGTAAATCAACCTCAATTTCTGAGATTATGTGCACTAGAATTGAGCAAAATAAGGCAGGTGCTGAATTCTTAAATACATTTTTAAAACAATTATACATCCATGCCATCCATAATTTATTCTATACACACCCATATCCAAAGGGGGGAGGCAGTAGACTGAATGGCCCTGCCGTAATTTAAAGCCAAATGATCTTAGGCTGCTCTTGACTAAATAATGTGGTGAAAACCCATTACCTCGCAATGGCCAGATAAATAAGAGCCAGACAAAGTGAATGGCATGCTGGAAATGAGACCGTAATGTATACGAGAGAGAGAGAGAGAGAGAGAGAGAGAGAGAGAGAGAGAGAGAGAGAGAGAGAGCTGTAATCTGGATCAGGATGATGATGATGATGATGATGATGTTGCTGACCTGTGAATTAGCATTTCATTAGCCGTTTGTGTGCCGCGGCCTGGCCAGATTACAGCTCGGCTCACAGACCTCGCCAAAGGTCGACGCTCAATATGGAATCAAGGTGTGATCAATCTCACCAAGGCTTCTTATCCGTGGCGAGTATTTCCTGTCTAATCCATGCGGGGAAATAAAGGACCTGGAAATAAAGGACCTCCCGGGACCCGGGTCAGCCCGTCCAACCCACTCGGCCCACGCTGCCGTGAGCTCATCCGTCTCCATTAGATTACTGTAGGTGCGTACAGGGAGCTGCAAGATAAATCAATCAATAACTCAGTTTACATTTATTGGACAATATGAACCAGACATGAACAAGTATTTAAAGAGTCTAAAATAGATAAAAGCATAAAGAAAAGTTGGCAGAGATCGAAGCAGCAGCGACTGAGTATAGTTTAGTAATTGGTTTGAGGTAAAGCCCAACAGGGGGCCACAGGGGAACTCTTCCCCTTGGAAATCAATAAAGTAGGTAAAAGAAAAAGAAGAACGTTTATATTGCGAATCCAGTACATCGACTTCCTTTGACTTCGACTGAGATCACGAGCTGCGAATCCACATGGTGGAAATCAAATAAGCCAGAGCGATGATTAAACAGGGCCGCTCATGTCCTTTTAAACGGATCATAAATATCAACAGCTTAATAAAACAATAGTGACTCAGACATTGAACTGAATCCTTCGTTAGCGGTTGCCTGAAAAACATGCGATGTTAGCAGGCGTTAGCAGGCGTTAGCATCGTGTTGCACATTTCAGAAGACACATTGTGCTGTGCAGTACCCTGAGGAACACCCCTCCCTGTTCACTTCTAATCAGGTGATACCTCCTGTTTGAATCCAGAGGCTGTAGGTTATAAACCTGCATTAAGCAGATGTGCTCCTTCACTGTGTTATATATGGAGTATGTCCTTCCTACATCGCCTCTCTCTCCCTCCATCAGACTTCCTGGCCCCTCAGCGAGGGTGTCCACTGCCGGCGGTGACATCCCTCCAAGAGGCTCGGTCGGTGCTGCCGGGAACCGCCGGAGCCAGGGCTTCAGTGACAAGACCAAAGCCAACTCGCACCTGAACAAAGGTAAGGCCGTGAGAACCAAGAGGTTACGAACGTCAAGAACAGATTTAAGGTGAATCCACTCCTCTCGGTGCTTTTGCTGAGTTTCTGCTGCTTTGATGCCGAGAGAAAGGATTGAAACGCCGTGCCAGAAGAATAAATAGTGCAAAACTCAAGCGCAAACTCCTCCTTTTGATGTTTCAGGTCAATTCAGTTAACTCGAAACATTTTGTATATTTCAAGGAGAGAGAAATATAACCTATGACAAGCATCCAGTTGTTGCAGCTCAGTGAATGTTCTGTACTATGTAAGGATGAACGTCTGCCTTCGGACCTGCTTGGCTTCTGATTTATGGACTTTGTCACGCTTTTAAGTTGAGGTGACGAGCTGGGATTTATTGGATAATGTCTTCAGATGTTTCTTTTGGCCTCCGTTTATTTTCGTTTACAGCATTTAGCTTGTGTTTTTGAATCCAAACATGTTGGGACATCAATTAATCGCTTTTGTGATGTACTTTGTTGTTACAAACCAGAAGAACCAACCAGACTGTGTTGACGTCATCGCTTGTGTTTCTGAAGACAAGGAACATATTTCTTATGAATCATGCATTGTTTTCTTTGTGTTTATTGAGACGGTTTCAATCCGCTGCCGCTAGAAATTCTGAAAATGTTCGTATTGAAGATCGGTGCCCTCTTCCTGTTTTGTCAAACTACCTCATTAATGAGGTGGGAAATGGGGGCGGGGCTATTGGCTTCTACATTTCCTACCTTTTGCGCCCGTGGTCCAATTGGCTGTCGCAGCTGGTGGGATCCCATCCAAGATGGACTCTAGGTTTAACTTAGTTTGGTACCCATGAGGCTTGTACCTTTTAACAGAGCACTGTTTCACATCTTTTGTCCCGACGATTCAACCAGGGGAGTTTAACTTTCATTTGGAGGCGTAAATGTTCCCTCACAGGTTTATTTTAAACTCCTCTGACCCAGTTTAGCTCGCGCTGCCCGGCGTTTGAGTTCTGCAGCGTCCAAACCGGTGTGTGTGTGTGTGTGTGTGTCTGGCAGTATGTTCAGTGAGAGCGCTGTTGTCACAACTCAGAAGGCCGAGGCTTTATATAGACTGTTAGTGTTCACAGTCTAAACTCATTACCCTGCATTAGACAGGGAATTCTGACCGCTGAGAGAGAGAAGAAAACTGTGTGTGTGTGTGTGTGTGTGTGTGTGTGTGTGTGTGTGTGTGTGTGTGTGTGTGTGTGTGTGTGTGTGTGTGTGTGTGTGTGTGTGTGTGTGTGTGTGTGTGTGTGTGTGTGTTAGAGAGAGAGAGAATCAGTTGTCCGTGTTTAAAGACAAATTGACAAAATAAGTGGGGACACTGAACTGCACTGTGGGACACTTATTCTGATGTGGGGCTGCTTTGGAGATGAGGCACTTTCAAGGGGTCGCTGTTGTGTTTCTGTGCGTTTGTGCATAATGTGTGGGTTTATGAACTGTGTGGTCGTGTTAAAGGAATAGAACATTTTTTGTGCGAGATGGGAAGATTGAAACTGCTTTGATGTCTTTGTGCCCGGAAACAACTGGAAACAACACGTTGTATTTTGTTTGTTCAGTCCGTACAAAAATAAAAAATAAATAAGTACAGGTTGTGATTTTATAGGGGTTTAAGTACCGGATTGTGGTTGCCAGGCTGCTTTATGCTTAGTTAAACCTACTGGCTGCTGGCTGTAGATTCAGATTGATGCTACGAAAATGAGTGTGAATGTCAATAGTATAAATATAACCCTGGCTGGAAATTAAATAAGACTTTTTGCAGAAAGTTGAAAGGATGTTCAATTCAACATTAAGAGCACATCTATTGCCTCTACACGGCTGAGCTAGCAGCTAGCGCTGCAAATGACGACAACAGCGCTAACAGCGCTAACAATGTTTGTGTACCTGAAAGACAAACCGGAGGGTGACAACGCCACATGTGCGAGCCAGTTGGGCAAGTTCACGTGCACTAAAAGACACACAGAGGAGCTCGGGTTGCAACACACAGAGAGACAGTGAAATATTTACATATTTATTGCTGCAGTATTAATGCTTTGCATATTGTATAAGATAACTTTTATTAGTAGTTGTAGCTCACCAGGTGTGTGCGTAACCGCCGCCTCAGCAAAGTTTCCACAGAAAGGACCGACGCTCATCTGGAAATCAGATCAACTAAGAAAGAAAGTAAATGTAGCATCATGTGTGTGAGTGTGTGAGTGTGTGTTTATATGTTTGTGTGTTTGGGAGCAGCGGACCATACGATTGGCTGCAGGAAGTATGAGAATCCCTTGTCGACGCCCCCTCCTCCTTGCCTTGTTGTTGACATGCTGCCAGGCCCCTCCCCCCTGCCACACCACCCTCCTCCTCCTGCACGCTCTGAATGGCTGGCCATGGTTTGGGACTCTGCTCTCCTCTCCTGTCCATCTCCTCCTGTTTCTCCATTTCTCTCTGTTCCTCCTGGACGTCTGCAGCACCTCTGAGGTTTGTCAGATCGCGCTTGTAGATGCTGCAGTTTCAGATGTTTTCTTTGAGCTTTGCGTTGGCACTTTGAAAGTGCGGCAGCAGATGTGGTCAGTTGTGTTGTTGTTGTTGTTGATCCTTGAACGGTGTGCATGTTCGGTGCTGCAGAAAGCAGGTGTCCTTCAGGTCAGGAACGAGGTTAAAAGCATATTAGTCAGCTAGTCGTCAACTTCTTGCTACCTCGGTAGAATTTCCTTTCGGGAACAAGGCGTCATTTAAAATCTGACAGTGTCAGTCTGAACTTTAGTTTATTTTTGCCTCAAAAATGCACACGTTGCACTTACCTGCGACGCACCATCTCTGCATGTTGTGTTGCGGTGTTGCTGCAGGCTCCGGCGGTCAGAGAGCCACCTGCAGCTTCTATTGTGAGGCCGGATCTGCTCTGTGTCAAAGGCCCCGGCACCAGGCTGTACAGTAAGGAAACCGGCCTGAGTCTCCTCTTCTGCGCTGCCGTAACACAAGGTGACAGTGCCTGGGTGTCCACCAAGTGACACAGAGCAGAGCTCTGCGTGTGCGTGTGTGTGTGTGTGTGTGTGTGTGTGTGTGTGTGTTTATGTGTGTGTATGGCCGGTGCCCTCGCCGAATGAATAGCCTTCTGATGAGCCGTAGCGTCACTGTTTGAGTGCATTCATGTGGAGAAACTTTTAAAAAAAGTTTCCGTCCCCGCACAAAAGCCGGCTGTCCCTCTCACTTTTTGCAGCACAATGACTGACAGGAGGAGAGAGAGAGAGAGAGAAGGCTTCTCAAACCAGAATGTGATGAGTAAGCATTCACCTGCAGCCTCGCACAGATATAGTTTGCATAGATTTTGAAATGCCTGCGAAGGTGTCGACCGATGAGTCTCTGCACCTTGGGTTTGACACCGAAAACACCCTTTCAGACTCCAAGAAGGGCATTTTCGGGTCAGCAATGTTGGCCCTGCGACCGGCTGACAAGGTTAAGCGTAATGTCTTGTGACCATGAGAGGGGTCGGGGGTGCTAAACGGTGTCAGCCGACGTCTAATGCGTTTACCGCTCCTCCTCTTATGTATTTGCTCCGGTCTCCGGTTAAAGCGTTGGAAGTCGCTGAGCAGAACAAACTCTCTCCTGAACTTGACATGCATGCACAGACATGTGAACACACACACAGAGTGTGTTGACACTTTTGTGGAATTACACGGATTTCCTCGGCTGCAGACGGGCATTAACACAAAACAGGACACACGAGTGCGGCGATCCATGAAATGAGTTTCGGGTCCACTTCGGCCCATTTCCCAAATTGCCAGAAAAGAGGGTGAGACAGGTTTTTATGGCACACGGGAAGTGGTGGTCTGTGGTCCTTTCTCCTTTGGGCCGCCCCACCACTGTCATTTTCTGCCGTCAGTTTTATTCTGTAATGACTGCTATAATTAAGCAGTCGAATAGTAAACACTGAAATGCTTTCAACATGTTTCCTGGAGCATGCGGCTCAAAAGAAGGGACAATCTGCAGATTCATTCCAGGATTTGGGCCCAAGGCGGCACAGGCCGGGTCATTAGGTCAGTGACCCACTCTTTGGTCACGTCGAGACTCTTCTGTGGTTTATTTACGAAGACAAAATGGCTTCCTCGAGTGCATTCTGAGCTTTTCAAAATGAAAAATTGGAGTTTCTCAAATTGCAGCTGGAATAAAAACCCAGACATAGTGATGATTTGTGATCAGAATATTCACTAGAGAATATTCTTTCCATTTGATTGTGGTGGTTGTCGTAAATTGTGAAACTCGAGCTTAAGCCTGCCTAAAAAGAGGATGCGTTACCAGACCACTACCCACACACACACATTTTAAAACCAGCAGACAAGTGTGCACCTTATTTATTTGCGGCGGGCCGAAGCGGTGAACCCCGTCTGGTAAACCTCGGTCGTGTTCATGACGTAACATTGTCCAGGTCCATCGGTCCCGTGTCACTTCTGACCCGACGCGTTAAAGATCGACCGCTTTGCCCTCGTCCGTAGCAACCCAACTGGAGCGCGTCGGCCCCGGTCACCGGGTGCAGCCATGATGAATACCAGCGGCCCCCATAGTGTCCGGGGCCTCCACATGTCTTTCTTCTTCTGTTCCTTTCTGACCCCCCCTTAAAAAAACAAAAAAACATTCACGACCAGCACAGACCGTCCTGCATCAAAGCTTCACTCATCCCAAACCTGCACTCCCCTTATCCCCCTCTCATTCAGCCGCCTCCAATAGGACGCCAGCTATTAGCACCCTGACCCACTTTTGCGATTGCTAACTGCTAGCACGGCTAATTGGGCTCTAATCACTTCCTAATGGCTGCATTGTTGCAGGGCTGCGCTCACTAAATGCTAAGCAGAGGGAGAAGGAAGAGCTGCAGAGCGAGCGCCTATTTCCAATTAGGACATGAAAGGTGCTGTATAAATGAAATAAAGCAGAGAGCCAGATGGGAAGTGAGTGTTTAGTATTCTGCCTAAATGGGGACTTCATGAGGCCACATGAATAACCTATGAGTATGAATATGAGCACGGCGAGAGTGATGTTATTATTGTATATATAACCTGTGTGCATCCGGAAATATGAGTGATTCTATATGCACCGTCATCAAATAGAGTGAGATGAACATGCATGTGAGCCCTTTAGTGCAATCCTTTGTAATTACAACATGCACACACACACACACACACACACACACACACACACACACACACACACACACACACACACACACACACAGGGGCATTGACTTCATTCTCTGCACATGTAGACATTACTGCGCTCCATCTTTACATAACGAATAGTTGTTAGTTTAAAGTTGAGATGAAATGAAAAATGCCCTTTAACCCATTTAGATCTCATCCCTTATCATACTGGGTACATATTTAACAAAACAATAAATTCTCTCTTTCCATCCTATTTAGATTTTTTGATGTATTTTTTGCAGTGTATTAAGAACCTAAATTCCCATAGGTCTGAGGTGACTACAGTTGTATGAGAAGGCACAACACAGCAGCAGCAGTGACTTGGAATAAATATAAGTGTGTGTGTGTGTGTGTGTGTGTGTGTGTGTGTGTGGGGGTGGGGGTGTAATGGAACTGTTATGATTAATTCCTCCCAGTGCTCCCTGCAGAGGCCCTCTCTCTCTCTCACTGGCCGTTGGTGTTTGAATATTCAAATGTAGCTGGTCTGAAGCCTGCTTCTGCTAGCAGCAGCCCTCTGCGTTCACACCGACCACCTCCGCCGCTCAGGATAACTGTAGTCTTCTTAGTAAGAGCAGCGACTCGCGCCGGGACTTCCCGCTCTTCCTCTCGCTCTTCCTCTCGCTCCTTCGGCTCTCGGTACGTTTCCCCCCTGTTGAGATGCTGCCGAGTCACTTGTCGCAGATTTCCATGTCTTGAAACGGTGGTTTGCAGGAGCATGTTTGTGTGCTGCAAAAACTTCTTTTTTTTTTTACACCATTTATTAATGTAATTTGCAAGGCGGTGAGTACATCTAACCAGACGCAGGCAGACAATGTCTCTTTGTGAAGCAGAGGGACGCTGACCAAAAGCAGCCCATATAAGTCCACGCCTTATAAGTGCAGCAGCACTGCTTCTCGACGGGGCCTTGGCAGGACTTTAAAGCACTTGTGCCTGCTGCTCCTTGTTTTTATAAACAGTTTGTCATGGGCTCCTCTCATTGTTAGTGCTAAAGGGTTTTTAACAGTTTTGGTGGCTAGCCCGAAGGAAAGCAAAGGCACGTTGGGCTGCATCCACTCAGACCACCTCCAGGCCCTTATAAGGTCACTTTGTGTGGGGTCAGTCGAGACTCAGCACCTCCTCCAGATCCTTCCTCCTCAACCGTACCTCCCTATCTCATCTTGTAATCCTATGTCTCTTTTCTCCCGCAGATTCCTCAGAGGGCATGACCTCACAGCCTTTGGCGGTGACTGAGCATGCTCCGTCGTCTGCAGTGACCGTCAGCTCCTCCACCAGCATCCCCGCCGCTACCTCCGCCCAGATCCCTCCCCCGTCCTCGTTGGCGCCCCCCTCCTCCTCCTCCTCCTCCACGGCCATACCCCAGCCCAACAGCAGCAGCAAGCCCTGGAGGAGCAAGTCGGTGAGCTCCAAGCACATCTCCCCCTGCGCCGCCTCCACCAGCAGCCCCACCATGCAGGCCGTCAAGCAGGACGCCTCCTGTAAGGCGGACACTCCGCCTAAGGTCGTCGCTCAGAAGTCAATGCTGGAGAAGCTGAAGCTCTTCAACAGTAAAGGGGGCTCCAAATCCTCCACGTCCTCCAATGGAGCAGGGGCCCAGGCCGACAGCAGGCAGCTCGGAGCGGCGCCGGTGGAGCGGGCCGAGGCCGGATCCAACACCGAGCCCCTGGACGAGGACGAGGGCAACGTCCGGCCGGGGGTGAACGGGACCAGCAACGGGACGGCCTACGGGGCGGCGCCCTCCGCGGGTACCACCGTCTCCACAACCGCCAGCAGCCCCAAAATCGCCCTTCGGGGCATTGCCCAGCGCACTTTCAGCAGAGCTTTGACTGCCAAGAAGGGCTCTGTCAAAAGCACAGAGAAAGACAAGGAGAAGGAGAAGGGGAAGGAGAAGGGGAAACGCATCTCGGCGCCCGAACGGACGGAGCTCAGGGGGGACGAGCTGAAGGAGGAGGTAGCGCCCGTCGCCGTTGACACGGACAGCTCCAACAAAAGGACCTCTAAAATCACCAGCTTCATTCCCAAGGGGGGCAAGGTGGCCAAAAAGGAGAGCGCCACCCCTGCACACAGCGGAATACCAAAGCCAGGAGGCAAAGCCCCGGGAGTCGGGGGGAAAGCGTCCTCAGTGAAGGAGGCGGGGGAGAGGCCTCGGAGCATGCGGCTGGGCGGGGGTCTCGGCATGCACCGCGGGCCCCTGGACCTAGACAGGGACAGCAGGCACTCCAGCTCTACCTCCAGCCTGGCCTCCACCGAGGGGAAGTCCAGCGCCTCCCCGGTGGTGGGAGGAGGCACTACGCAGAGCACAGCCAGCAACACCATCAGCGTGCAGCTACCTCAGACCCAACAGCACCACAGCCACCCCAACACGGCCACCGTCGCACCTTTCATGTACAGGTGAGCCGTTAGTTGCATTATGGGTAACGTAGGCAGGTTTTAGGCAGAAAATATAATATCTCTGGTTCTGCTGTATGTTTTAATATATATTTTTAAGTACTCTTTTTTAAGAATGAATGTGGCTTTAGTGATGTTTCTACTATAAATAACTTGAAGCCGGGCTACAACACAGCGAGTAGGCTCAGGTTTCATAAAACTCTGATAAAACAAAGTCAATAAACTACAATAAAAGTCTTACACAGAGCACGTCTTCCAGAAATGCTCAGGTTGAATTCTTCATGCACAACAATATTTAATGTTGGAAAATGTTTACTGGAGTGTGTTTGTTCAGTCGTATACCTGATAACAGTTCCTCATCTCAGCTTTTAAATAAATACAAAAGGGTGTCCAACCCTGTATATAGCCGTAGTATGGTGTGTCTAGGATTTATCAATGTTTGTGAGAATATTATATATATTTATATCTGACATTTGATTCTCTGACAGCATCTGAAAGTAGCCATCTGTGAGCCGTTAACCAGGAATGTCACATCTGTGTTTGTTCACATGTGTGTGTGTATGCACAGCGTATTGTCTGCATGCATGTGCAAATATGTGTGGATGTTGTGACCTCTGACCTCTGACCCGGTCCCAGTGTGATAAGGAAGGAGGTCCCTGGTTCTGCGGCAGTCCTTTCTAACACTTCCTGCACCACTACCTCTCCAGAACTCCCCCATCATCAGTATTTCATTTTTAGCTGTATACCTGTCAGGTACCATTACCTGCAGCATTGTAACGCCTCCAGCTGTCAGAAAGAGAGTCTGTTTGACTGAACGATAAAGAAGTAAGAAGCATTAATGCTCATGTTCACCTGCTGGGGACTGGACAGGTAAGAAGAAAGCGCCCTGCCAGGGACGATGGATCAGAATCAGAGCCATTTATTGCCATGTTTGTTTTCACATTCAAGGAATTTGTCCTGGCGGAAAGTGCATAACATTTAACAGTAAACAGAGTGCAATAAATGGGAATGAATGAATATTTACAATTGAACAGTAGAGTATAAAAATAAGATAAACTGCATGGAATGTGCATGGAAAAATAAGCTGAAGTTTCAACCAATATCAGGTCAGTTAACCAGAAGTTAAAGACCAGTGGACATGCTCCCACTCAGCAGTCAACAGGGACAAAGTCTGGGATCAGGCAAAGACCAAAGGCTGCACATAACCGAGGCATTCGAACGTCACCGTCTCAGAAAGCCCTCGGCCGGTGCTGCGGGTGAACCGTATTGATTTATTCTTCAAAGACTACCTTTTACTGGCATTCAGGGGCTTAGCAGGCGTTCGTTTTGGACTCCGGTCACAAGACTTGAAACACGGCAGATTTAATTCTTAATCAGGTTTATCCCTCTTTCGTGACAAATTGGCTGAATATTAGGTTCCATACCAAATGAATAGTAATTCAGAATCGATAATATCCCACCTCACTCCTTTGATCCCTCGAACTATTTGTTTCCCCCAGATCCCAAACAGACGGTGAGGAAACAGGAAACCCGGAGACCGGCTCAGGAGGAAGAGGGGGAGACGTTTGCTTCAGCAAGACCGGCCAGCTCTCCATCGAGGACCTTTCAGGTGAGCGGCCGCAACAGGATCCGTCCCCGTTTGGCTCGTTTGTGCCGCTCAATATTTATGAACTTTTCTTTTTTTTTTTGTCGCACTCAGCTGAAGACCCAGAGACCAGGCGGCTGCGCACCGTCAAAAACATAGCAGACCTGCGGCAAAACCTGGAGGAGACCATGTCCAGCCTGCGGGGAACTCAGGTCACACACAGGTAAACCAAACAAAGACATTCATTCTGATTTTAAATGGCCGTCATTGGTGGTGAAGTTAGTGTATATATACTTAGTGTGTGTACTAGTGTGAACAACTTGCCGAAGAGTAACAGGTGCTTCAGAAGAGTATAAGCACCAGGCTTATGGCGAGAAACACCAGAGGAGGAAGAATCGTGGAGAATGAAGGCGAAATGTTGAAGGAGTTTGATTCTCCACATTTCGTCTTTATTCTCGAAACGGTATTTCTACTTAATTCTTGACGTTCCAGCTTTATTATCAACATTTATCAAAATGCAAAACACTCAAAATATTTTCCTTATGTCTGGCACTAAGACTGAAAGTCCAACCTTTTCCTCTAAGTTTCAACGTTTTTACTTTGTTTTGCTTTATCCTCAAAATGCTCATAATTGCCTGGCCCTGATACTCTTTCATACATTTGCAGCATGCAATACAACAAAAACAACGTAATTATGCTGTATATTCTGCTAAGAAGCATCAGCACAAGCGCATTGCATGTTTCTCCAGTTGGCAAAGCAAATCTACTATAAAAAGCCCCAAAAAGAAGCAAAATGAAGGTAATTTCCTGTCCAACGCTGCACATAGAGGATTGTATAAAACGCGTTGCAGTGCAAAACAACAACTCTACTGTTTGGGGATCATCAAAGTGCAGCGCCTCGCCACGGCCGAGTGGTAACGGGCCAAATCAGGATAACTGTCGGGGATTTGAACTGCCTCGCGGTCAGCAGACTGTGTCCGTCTAGGTTTACAGGTATTACCTCTTTTCCTCTCTTTGGAGGGCGCTCCTGCTTTGATCGCGGGGCATGTCTTTCATGTCGTCTTTGATTCGGGTTCGGCTCTAATCACGTCCCCTCCCACCGAGGTCTGACCTCTGCTCCGGCCTCGCGTGTCTCGCCGCTGACCCAGCTGCCTCCATTTAGTTTGGGCTTTGTAGTGAGCTTCACGTCTCCTGTTGTCCTATTTTAAACCGCGACAAAGACGCTTTCATCTCTGCTTTCCCCTCGGCCTGTGTGCACCGAGGAGATTTACGCAGCTCGCTGCCACGAGTTTGCACAATGTCTCAAACGTCTTGGGACAGATTTCCTTATGTGAGATCTTTTTTTTTAAGAGAGAGTGGGGCGTCCTTTTTGTGATCACAGATTTCACCTTTAAATCTCTCTTTCTGCTCAGCACCTTGGAAACCAC
Source organism: Cottus gobio (assembly GCA_023566465.1). NCBI lineage: Eukaryota > Metazoa > Chordata > Actinopteri > Perciformes > Cottidae > Cottus > Cottus gobio. Next base: position 5,584,358 of record CM042224.1, on the reverse strand, counting down.
CTTCGATGGCAGCGTCACCACAGATGTTAGTGGAGGTGGAGGTGGAGGCGGAGGCGGCGCCGCCGGCTGCAACAGCAGCAGCAGTGGCGCCGGGGGGCGGAGCAGCATCCTCAGCCTCACTTCCAGCCGCCCCTCCCTGTCGTCATGGCGGCTGGGCCACTCCAGCCCTCGCCTGCAGGCGGGCGACGCCCCCTCCATGGGGAACAGCTACGGTGGCCGGGCGGCCGCCGGCCAGGCCGGGCGCTACCTGTACCCGGGGCACCTCCGGCGGCAGCTGGCCGGCAGGGGAGGAGCCCTGCACGGCGTGGACCTCGGAGACAGAGCCGGGGAGGACCTGGACCTGGACGGCATCGCCGTAGACGTCACCGGGTACATGAGCGACGGAGACGTGCTGAGCAAGAACGCCGCTCGCCCTGATGATGTCGCCAGCGGGTAAGTGGATGGCTCTGATTGAGGGCGTTTAAACCCACATGCAGGTTGGAAATTGCTGATGCAGAAAGTTTATTTATTTTAAAGGAAAATTACTTTTTTTGTTCATTTCATCTAGAAAATTGACGTTCCAGCTTCTCCAATGCTTTTATTTTATTTGTGTTTTATTTGTGTTTTATCATTATAAATAAAACACCTTTTATTTTCCAATCGTTGGTTGAAAAAAAAACAAGAAATTTGAAGATGTCACCTCGGGTTCTGGGAACTTGTGACGGGCGTTTTCCAAAGTTTTTTGATTCCGTAATCGATTAATTAAATAAATAGATTAACAGATTTCTTGATTGCAAAAAAATATATATTATTAGTTGCAGCAACAGAAATTGCTACCTACCGTGCAACAAATGCAATCTTTGTGAGAGAGACACTCTGAATATGTTTAAAGATTATAACTTCAAATTATTAGTTAACTAGTTAACATCGTATCTGATTCAAATAATTTATTTGTGATTTTGTCCCGTTAAAAAAACATTGGTAGATCATCGATTTGATTATTTAATAATCTAATTATTTGGCGATACAGTATGGAAACGTGGTAAATAGTGATTTTTAGCCACTATTATGAGCCTCATGTGTTTCTAGGCTGGTTGTGATGTGTTTTTATGGATGACCAGGCTGTAAGTTGTCTCAAATACAAGCTTGCCACAAGAGGGCGGTAGTGTTCCTATTTCCCACTATTCCTGCCTGTGATCCCAGATGATATCTGTGGGTTTCCTACAGCTCAGATCCCACAAGTATCCCGTCTCTCTGTCTGCAGACGCAGTAACGCTAATACACCGATAACCTGTTTATTCGCTCGCTCAGAGCCACTGTCCGTGTTGTAACAGGCCCCCCTCTGCATACTTTGGCTGTCACACTGTGCAATTTAAACCTCTGCTGTCATCATTATTGTTATCAGATAAAGTCGTAAAAAAAGCCTTCGCATGGCATCGACAGGAGACGGCTGCAGGGATAGAGCGGCTGCAGGGATTTGTTTGAGTTCAAATTAATGCAAATGTGGATGAGAGTCTGAAAGGTTAAGGGAAGCAAGGTGATATAAAAAAAAACAAAAAAAAACACACAAGATGGAATTACCTCCTCCGTCCTCCACGGGTTTGCGCTGATTGCCCAGCCCCGAGGCGGCTGTGGAAGTCGAGGGAGCTAAAGTGCTCTTGAAGTACTTGATACGTCTGAATCGGTGGCCGAGCGGACAAAGGCCGAGCCGCAGCCCCACCTGGACAGGTGGCTGATGGGAGCTGGGTAGCTGGGCCATTTGCTGGCTCTGAAACGTGATATCCGGACCGGGATCGAAGGGAAAATTAAGATAAATTTCCTCCTGATGATTTTTTTGATGCTCCCGATGCATTTAATTTGTCCTTTTTGATTTAATCGTAATCCTTTAGTCTATAAAATGTAGCAGATTGTGCAAAAAAAAACGTCACAATGGTTTCTTAAACAATCTTAAACTGACACAGACTGATGACGCCCACCCACACCCCCGCCCACACCCCCACCCAGCTCCACATCCTCGGGACATTTAGCGGTTAGCTCCATCACAGTCCTGTTGGCTTCCACTAACAGGGTTCAGATGTTAACCAAGAGAGGAGGAGCTGGCATTTAGATTGCAACAGTCGACTCCTCTCCTCCACTTAAATGTCACGCATAAAGACACCTATCAATGCTGTAAACTGAATTTTGATAATTAATTGTGTGTCTTTTATTAAGTCAACTTTTACTTGTTTTCACCAGTGTACTCGTAATCTATATATATATTATATTCATTGCTTTGTATTTACTATCTTTGGGTTTTGGACTGTTGCTCAGACAAAACAAAGGAATTTTAAGACCACATTTCTCACTATTTCAGTCATTTTTATGGACAAAATGATGAATCTATTTAACAAAAAACAACAACTGAGAGCTGAATATTTAGGATTTTATTAGCATCCCCAGTAGCTGATGCAGAAGACATCAGCTACTCTTGCTGGGGGTCTACACAAAACATACAACAAAGAAGAAATCAACACACAAAACAACAGATAAAAAGAAGGAAAAAGAATCGACGAGTAAATAAAAGTAAAATGTAGTAATACATAGTAATACATACAAATGAATTTGATGAAAACAGTTATTTATTTGATGAAAACAGTTATTTATTTGATGAAAACAGTTATTTATAAGCAGTCAAAACTGAGACTGAGATCAGATAAGCTGCTGTCTGTCTCGGTAGCTAATTGATTTAGTAATTTCCTACAGAGACAACGTGACTGATGACATATTTAGTGTCTGCATCGGTTTTTCTCCGATTTCCGACCCCCGAGCCCGCCCCCCACCCCACCCTCCACCCCCATCCACCCTCGTCGCCTCCTCGGCTCGGGGGTATGCTTTCCCGATCCATCCCTCTGCCCTCCCCCTTCCCTCGTATCCCTCCTCCGCTCTCGACAGCCAGACCGAACCTCCAGCCAGGAGGGGAAAGCATGCGGAGCTGAGGAGAGCGGCTGCATACCGACACACACACACACACACACACACACACACACACACACTCACGGACACATAATGGTGAGTTCACTGACACAGCTCACTCACTTCTGATACCGCCGCACTCTCACCTGCTGATGTTATTCACACAGCAGCAGGTTCAGACCTGATAGCCAGACGGCTGGAAGCGGACACCTTTTGCTTTTGGAGATTTTTTTTTCCATCAAAGGGGATAGACACTCACCTGGACTTGTTTATTTCTTTGCCTTGGACCAGCTGTTTTACCATGTGTGAGGCAGAAAGGTACGTCAGAGTTTTAAACTATCTAGAAAAAACAATTTCCAGAGCGTGACATTTTGTGAATTTCCTCCCGTCGGTCCTGCAGTGCATTCTTAGTAAACTCTTCTGCAGATTCATTTCCTCGTTACTGTGGCTGTGTAAACTCTACCCGGCTGCTCGGCTTCAGCTCATAAACTGTCTTGTTTGGACACGTTCCTCCCGATTGCAGAAGGTTACAGGTTAACTGTCTGAACGCGGGAGGACGGGGAGGCTCGGTTACTCATTAGTGTGACGGATCAACGTGGTTGGTGTGCGTCTTCAAGGTGACTTTGTTTTGGGGGTGATGGATGATTCCCATAATGGACGGCTAACCCCCCTCAGAGTGGATCCCACCATTCTTCACCCCGTCTTCACTCTGTCTGTCGTCGCTCTTATTGTGAAAATATGCTTCACAGCAAGTCTTATATCAGTGATGGGTGGTCCATTTATTTTATTTCAGTGGTGGTCATCTTTGCCCGTCTTACCAAAATTCTAAGTGATGGACGTAACAGCTTATTAAAAATAAATAAAGTCACAGCATAAGACAAAAAGGGTCTTTGAAGATACGTATTGTAAATTTCCTTACATTTTGAAGACAATAAATGTGAATAAGTTAACAAATGTACTAATAGATATCACCATGAAACTGGTGTCAAACAATTGTTTTTTGTATTGCAAGTATTATTTATTTCTTTATAAAATGCAAATGAGGCATCATCCTATTTGAACCTTTGGTGCATTTAGGAGAAATCTACAGATGCAAACAAAGAAGTAAAAAAAAAATAAAAAAATATGTGAATTGTTGAGGTTTTCTCTGCTAGTCTGGAAGCCAAAATAGAGCAAAATTGAGCATTGTGCATGAAAAACAATGCCTTTGCCTGTGGTGTCTCTCCTTAAGGCCCATAAAGGCAGCTGAGTACATAAAAGGGTTTAATCTGGATTTAAAGCCTAAATCGGGCCCCTCCTCCCTCTCTTCACCATGTTTGTTCCAGCTCCTTGGTTCATGGTAACTAAATGCTGAATCTCCATGTTTAGTTTGGACTCTGGGTAATGGTTAGCAGACCGCTACCAGATGACCTGGGAGAGTAGCCCCAGCCTTTGTACTGCTGAGAAAAGTACAACATCTGGTGCTCTCGATTTTTCCGCTAAAACTGCTGTTCACATGCTGAACGGGCACAACAAATCCATCCCAGTCGGCTTTAATATCTGTTCCAGATCGCCACAGTGAATTCTCACCCTTTTGCTGCAGAGCTTCTTTTAGCGCATCGTTTTGGTTTTCCAGCCTGCAAACTCAACTCTCATTAAGCTCATTTACAGCAGCAGCTGTGTCGAGTAAAAGAAGAAGAAGAAACTCCGATAAGCCCAGACAGACCGAGTGAACGACTGGCTGGAGAAGTCATTAAACACATGCATGTAGCAGCTTTTCAGCCTGTTTGGTGCATCAAAGTGGCCAAAGAGAAAACATCATTAATGCGACTTTAACTATTTCGTTTGCAGTGAAATTGGTTGCTGTAAAAAAAAAGAAAAAAAAAGCTGTAAGCATTAAAAAGCCTGCAGATTGTGTCCGGCATCTGTTCAGGTTTGCCGTTAACGTTTCTGTCTCGCAGCCCGGATGCTGATTTGGTTTGACTGCAGGTCACACAAAGGAGCTCTGTCTATATTAAACACTGCAGTCTGTGTACACTGTATATATACACATGTAGGTATAAATGTCTGTTTGTGTGCGCGCCTCTCTCTTGAGATCCACCGAGAGATAACGCACAAAGTGTTTCAGCTGCCACGGCTCTGGCTGTTTTTCTGCAGAAACCCCACACAGAAGGCCTTCAGCGTCCGACTTTAAACCAGCAAACGTTTCACTAAGTTACACCTGGGGTAAAATGAGTCAATATTTAGTTCCATCAGGGATCTCCTGCACAGGGGTAAACATTCGGGGAATTAGCGGGTGTTGTTTTAGTTTGAATGGGAATGTGTGTGTTCGAGGCTCGGGCATCAGCTCCAGACTGTAACGGTCAGCCTCCGACTCCAACTGCCAATAAATCAAAAGTTATTTTCCGTTATGAGATGACGTGAACGCCCTACTTAGCCCGCCCTCACATACACAGAGTATTTTTAGCTTCTTTTAATGTTCGGCCACAAAGTCAATCATAATTTCCCCCTGGGCCTGGAGTTGATGAGAGGCTCCGAAAGGTGATGAAGGCAACATCCTTCTTGCAGGAATAAAGAACGGACTCATCCGCTGCCCGCGGAGCTGCCGCTTCTTTTACAGACCGCCGTTGTTTCGCCCGCCGGCCACATGAGAGGATTGTGTCTGTTGGCCAACCGGGATTGATGGGAGCTCTACAGATGTGGGCTCCTCCCGATCTGTACACGACAAAGGCAGCTCTGAGGAGAAATAAAAGAAGAGTTTGTCTTGAATTCACCCTCTCCGAGCCCTCTAACTGCCTCATGGTGACGATGTCTGACGCCCTTTGTTGTGTGTTTCGCAGCTACATGACTGACGGAGGTCTGGGGCTGTACACGCGGCGCCTGAACCGCCTTCCCGACAGCATGGCCGTCGTACGAGAGACTCTCCACCGCAACACGTCGGCCGGACAGGGAGATGCTGACAGGTAAGTCGGAAACAAGCGCACCCTTTTCTTTCTCTTGCCAATGTGGACGAGGGGGACCGTGGCGATCTTTCAATGTAATCAACCACTTATTGCCTACATTTCCCAGAATGCTCCTTTTGAAACGAATGCTAAACTTGATGTACATGCTGCAGCTAATGAGTTTGTAGACTGTAAATCTTACTGGCCGGTTTCCTGCTTCTGTCGGTGCAGAAAATAGAAAATATTCTGGAAGTTGAAATTCTGTTAAGTCCTCGTTTGGTGTCACTGGTCTTGGTGGAAATATATGTGTGGAAAATAGTGACATTTATTGTCTGGGACTGGCAGTTTCGCCAGTAAGCTACTGTGCATTTTACGGTATTTCTACAGTAAGTTAATGTGATCAAAGCATACAGTAATTTGCTGTAATGTCACAAAAATAACAGTATTTTGCTGTTACCAGCAGGATACCTTCTACTGAGGAATACAGGAAGCTATTGCAATCAAAATGTAAAGCATTGGTTGAAATGTCACCGTTTCTGTTCTGGTCGACTGACAATCAAACGGAAAACTGAGAAACAGCTGAAATACTCTCGTATGCTGTCTTCAGCTTCACGTTTTAACAACACGAAATGTGTGTCTCTAGTTCTCAGAGTGATGTAACTGTGCTGAAGCGCCAGCTGATTACAAATGCTGGAGAATCGCGGTGAGACACATGTTTTCAGGAGTTAACGGCATATATTGGCCACAGCGGGTTGTACGTGAAAAGATTGAGTGTTCGAGTGTCCGTGGGACTTTCCGGCGCTTCCCCGTGTCAGCGTGAGCGATCGGAGGCGACGCTGCCGTCTTTGTCCTGTCACAGAGATGGAGACAGATTTGCTTCCTGGCTAATTGACAGACGGAAATGGATGAAGGCCAAGCAGAGCCCCACCATGGTGCAGGAGAGTAGGGGGGAGGGAAGGAGCCTGATAGGAAGCTGGACTGGACTGGTGAAGACAAAGGAATCGCTGGTCTCCTCTTTTATTTAACAGAAATATACCAGTTCTTTGAGCTTTTTGTCTGGCTATGTTTGACATTTAAAAACAAAAGCGTTGTAATCTGCCATCAGTCCTGAACCGGCTGCACATCCTTCTGCGTCTTGTAGTCTTTAAGTGCTTCAAGCGGCCTTTTCCGTTAATCCTCAGGTGTGGCTAATTTCCTGTCCTGCAGACTTTTGACCTTTGCCCTCTCGGTCCCTTTTAACTCGTGCATGCACACACTCTCGTTAAACTCCCCCAGCCCTTAGGTGGGGTTTACACAAACTACCCCCCCCCCCCCTCCCCCCTCCCCCCTCTTACCATGGCTGCTCCATAAGAGCTGGTTGAATCCTCTAAATGCAAAAGAAAGGTGCTTCCATGCTGCCTTCCTTATCTCCTTCAGCATAGGGTGCACTGGACCATCCTTTATGTATATAATATGGAAAATGGTGTCCCACATTGTCATGCATTTCTCAATCTCTGGTAAGTTGTGCACTAAGGACAGATTGAAAGCATTTTAGGAAGTGTGATCTGTTTTGGACAGTCCTTGCTGTCACAGATTGTCCATCCTCCTTCCTTGAAAAGGAAAACGCTATTAGCCGAACACACAGAACGTAATTCTTGTCCCTTCTTCGGCGGCCTCTGCCGACCCTCTCACCTTTCATTATCCTCTCGCTTGTTTTGATTAGAGACTGTAGCAGGTTGAGGAAGCTGGAAAAGCGATTAAAAGATAAAAGTTGGGGGGGGGGATTTCCTTTTTTTTTGTTTGTTTTGTTTGATTTTGGCGCTTTCAAGTTTCTCTGTGAAGTTTAATGGACCAAAGAGGCAGATTCCTCCAGAAACATAACCATTCGGCTTTTCATGATCTTCAGTCAGCTTCATTATTTCCTTCATGAGATTAGAGAGTACACCTCCTCCCCCCCTGAAGGAATGTCTGACAAATGCGCTTACTGCTCTTAGTTTGGGATTAATTAGGAGAGGTGGAAGCTGCAGATTCAACTCATTAGCATAACAAGCGGAAGGCCGTTCAGCTGGAGGGTGAAGCAGGGTGACGGTTGTAAAAGATGAGACTCATTTAATACATGGGATGGGGGAGGGGCGGGCTATAGGTGCAGTTTGTGCAGGTGGAGGAGGGCGAGCAGCTTTCTCTACACGTGATTTCAACATTTTGCGTCACGGTGGACGTTCGGGTCTGTTTGGGTCTGTAAAAGTTTTAAAGCCTTTGGTTCTGGGATGCAGCCGAGCCTCTTGGAGCTGGTGGGGTTAGCGGGGGTTGGAGGAGAGGTGTTGGATGTCTCCGTGACATTGTGGGCCGGGAGGTCGCGAGCTTCAAAGGGTCGAGGTTCACAGTCAGGAGCTTTCCTAAAACCCTCCAGATCGGACCAAACCTGCTCTAATGAGGAGCATGAAGGATGTCAATAAAAAAAAAAAAAAAAAGGGAACAGCGTTGAGCAGCTTATTCAGATAACAAGAAAAAAAAACACTTGCGTGCTTATCAGCTCATCAGCTGAGCTGGTGACAGCTGAAGCTGATTAGCACTTCAGTTGGAAGTGCAAGAACTAGTTTTACCAACTGTCAAAATGTATGTCATCAGTGGGAGGAAACCAGCAGAGGATCACAATGAGTCATGGGACAACAGGGCCTGCGAGGCTGAGCAAATAGGCAGCGGCTCGAGAGACGTGTGTGTGTGTGTGTGTGTGTGTGTGTGTGTGTGTGTGTGTGTGTGTGTGTGTGTGTGTGTGTGTGTGTGTGTGTGTGTGTGTGTGTGTGTGTGTGTGTGTGTGTGTGTGTGTGTGTGTGTGTGTGTGTGTGTGTGTGTGTGTGTGTGTCTGTGTGTGTCTGTGTGTGTCGGTGTTACCAAGACGAGTGGCACCAGGGCCAGTGATGATCACCCCTAAACCATCTGCGCTGGTCAGATAGTGCAGTTTCTATTAATTTTTCCTGATATTTTTTTTTCCCCCATCATGATTGCGGCAAATAAGAAATTGATGCAACAAAAATATGCCATTGTTATAGTTTTATTGCGTTTTTTTCATCAGACCTTCAATATGTGTGAGCGTGCTTAATGTGTGTGCGTGTGTGTGTGTGTGTGTGAGCGTGCTTACCCCATCCTCATTTATCTCTCTGGGGCAAGAGAAAGAGGAAGTAATCTATAACCGTCTGATTTGAATTCTCTTTGTTGCAGCAGACAAAGGAGATGTTTCTGTGTTGTGAAACCGCTGTAGAGGTGAGTTTTAGAGAAGAGTGGCTGCTGTTAGTAAGATAATCAATTACAGAAAACAGTCTTTATTTGGTTCGGTCATGCATGCAGCATTGAGAAAAAAATGAAAAATTAAGGTGATAGAACTACATATTAGGGCGGTAGGTAAAAATTAATACATGCACAATTACGGAGCCGGGGGAGGGGGTCATATTCCATGAAGATTAAAGTGGTGCATTTATAAACTGACGTTCTCTGAGATAAAACAGTCAAATGTACAATAAATATTATTTTCGCCTCTCTCAGAGTCCACCCTGACCATAAATACACTTCTTTAGATGCAACAAAATGTAGACGGCAGGTGGAGTTAGCAAGCTTTTTGCAAAATGTTTGTTTCTTGTTGTACATTTGTGAGTTCTTTCTCCTACATTTACCTCTCAAAGCTCAGAGACTGTCAGAGAGTAAATGTACCACTTTAATCGCCGATATTCTGAGTTTTTTCTTGGGACTATTACGCCCTTCCCCCGGCTCCGTAATTTATTATGTTGTAACCTACAATGGCCTTAATACACTTTTGCATAGACCAAATCATATGGAGGCCTTATAAAAATGCACAAGCACTCTGACAACCGTGGGTTATGTCAGGGGAAGGGAGATGAGGTTTGACAATAAGTTCCCTTGAAGCCCTCGAGCTTTTTTAATCAACATGATGCACCTCATGGAGCTCCAACAAGTCCAAATCACCTGTAACCGCACGACAGATCCACCTTCCATCAGCAGGTTAGAGTAGTTAGACAGCTGTAACGCACTCTGGAGGCCTTTAATTGTCCTTCTCGTTATCTGTTAATTGAAGATTGAACGCCTGTTATCAAGTCCTTTGAGTTGCCGCTGTGTCTCAACGCTCCTGTACAAAGAAACTTGAGGAAACTTGCCTTTGTGGTGCAAAGCCTTTAAACGCCGGTCTCTTAAGTCCATTAGCGCTGCATATACATACCCATCCGCCTCATTTATTCCAATCATCCTCCGGCAAAAACAATTAAAAAGTAATCGGGTTGAGCCTTTACCGCAATGTGATGTCATTCGGCGACCTCCTCCTATTGGCCAATCAAATATGAGTAAACACACATTCCAGGTGTTTTTGTGTAAAAACTTTCCAGACTTGTACGATGCCTTGGATGAACCATCGTGCTTTCTTTTGACATCTAAAGCTCAAACTCTTTTCTTCTTTTACTCATCGGCCTTTTCTTCCTTATTCCTTACAAAGAAAAGTCTTGAGGCGGATCATTTGAATCCAAAACGTGTTTGAGAGAGTCGAGCTGAAGAGCTGCAGACCTGAGCCCTCCTCCTTCACAACCTCCTCCTCCTCCTCCTCCTTCACAACCTCCTCCTCCTCCTCCATCGGACCCTTTCTGGTCCCGAGCTTAGAGGAGGAAGTGGCGTTGTGTGTCCGAAACAGACGATCATCGGCATACCAGAATCAGCTTTATCAGAACCAGCTTTATCAGAACCAGCTTTATCAGAATCAGCTTTATTGGCCATGTTTGTTTACACATACATGGTATTTGACTCTGGTTTCTCGTAGCTCTTGGTACTTATGTACACACAAAATATATAAAAAAGACATTAAAGACAACCGAGACAAAAAAGACCGGATACGCTCATCATTTTGAACAAGCCACACAACCTCCACCACCAATGCCAATGTACACAATACAACCGTAATATTTGTACATAACTGTAACTTCATGATTTACCTGCGAACGTTAGCAAACTCGTTACGTAACTTAACTTTATAAGTCACAGTTTTATCAGAATATTACGGTTGTATTGTTCACCTTAGTTTGATTAGTGGATGGACTGGATACAATGGACGTGTTACAATGTCTTATATCGGCTCAGTACTTTATTCTGTAATACATCACATTAAATACATGGTGCTTCGATAGAAATATCTTTGTTGATTTCCAGTTTCCCTGACATGTTGACCTTTTCACACACACATATTAGAAGCCCACCTGCCGTTGACACACACGCACGCACGCACACACACACACACACACACACACACACACAGAGGGAACGTCTTGGGGCCCAAGACGTTCCCTCTCCTGTCTGGACTTGAGCCGGTTCCCTGTTGGCCTCAGGTAGAACGAGAGAGGGGTTCTCCTCTGCAGCTACCAGCAACACCTGGCACTCCACCTGTCTCGCCCCTCCACCTGTCTGTCTCTCCGTAACCCCACCTCCACCTGCTCCCCTGCTTTTAAGCAGAGTTGCATGTTGTGGTTTGCCTGTAAAAAAAAATAATCACGCCCCTCCCGCTGTTCCTGTCGTTTCACGAGCCAGCGACCGCGTTCCCCAAAGATGTGTGTGTGTGTGTGTGTGTGTGTGTGTGTGTGTGTGTTGGGCCTCGGCTCCACTCTCCATGAGTGTTTGCTTAATGACGGCAGCAGGCTGAGTCGGGGTTGTGTTACCAAGACGAGTGGCACCAGTGATGATCACACCTAACCCATCTGCGCTGGTCAGATAGAGCAGTTTGTGGGCTCAGCGGTTAGCAGGTCTGTCTTTCAATCAGAGGGTCGGTGGTTCGATCCCCGGCTCCGCTAGTCCATGTCAATGTGTCCTTGAGCAAGACACTTAACCCTCATTGCTCACCGTTGCTGTGTCTACTGTCAAAGTAAGTCTCTTTGGATAAAAGCCTCAGATAAATGTAATGTATTATTTTTTCCTGATATTTTTTTTCCCATCATTTTTGCAGCAAATGAGAAATTGATGCATCAAAAATATGCCTTTATTATAGTTTTATAACGTTTATTTTCGTCAGACCTTCAAAAGCTAAAATGTAACATTCTTGCTCTCAGCTTTTGATCCAATCGCACATAAGATAAGAACTTTGTGGTCTTTGTAAGCTGCTTACAAGAGCTTGGATTCATCGTTCATAAATTCATAAATTCACGTCCATCTATTTTGCTCACTGGCTGAAACGTGGCTGCAGACCATGTCGGCACCAGGGAAACATTTCAACCTCACATCTACTGAGAGGAGAACATTTGGTCTAAGATACCAACAACAGCCACGCCTATCCTTTGTGTGCTCTCCCCTTATTTTCTGCACCTGCACACACACACACACACACACACATGCACTTATACTCACAACACACTTCACGCAACCAAATATTATTCCTCAGATATCCAGACTCTCACGCAGCCTCTGACTCTCCTAGAATACTAAATACTGTAAATGCCTCCCAGACATGTTCCTACTGAACGCAGAGTTCTGCTGCGTCCCAGAGGTGTGTGTGTGTGTGTGTGTGTGTGTGTGTGTGTGTGTGTGTGTGTGTGTGTGTGTTCATAATGAAGCCAGACCAGCGAGGCGTTCAGGGGCAGTCTGACCCTGCAATCTGTAGCGGTGTGATTCAAGATAGGAGGTCAAATGAATGTGTTCCCAAGTTAATGTGATGCTCCCACACATACCGGCTGCTGCAGGACAATCTCCCACCTACACAGAAGAAAACTCCATCGTAGTCGTCTCGGTCTTGATCAAAGAAGCTACAGTTACTTAGTTATGAGACGGGAGTCCATGGTGGAAAAAAAATCTGTCTTTTGAGTTAATTTGCCCACTTATTGGCTCATTAGAAACTGAGAAAACCAGCTTGCTATTACAGAGCTACTACTTAATTAACTCTGTATCGGATGAAATGGTAATAAAATGCCTGGTGGAGTCTTGTTTTAAAGTACAGTCGCTTCTGGAAAATCTTTTGACAGGTTGATTTGTAGTGGAACAGATTTATATGTGTGAATGTGAGTGTGAATGGTTGTCTGTCTATATGTGAGCCCTGGATAGACTGGCGACTTATCCAGGGTGTACCCTGCCTTCGCCCAATGAAAGCTGGGATCGGCTCCGGCGCCCCGCGACCCTAAAGAGGATAAGTGGTTCAGATAATAATGGATAGATATATATATATATATATATATATATTTGTGTTTATAGTGCGACCACATATAGAAGAAATCCGGATGTGGTGGTGATCGTGGGGTTTGAGCGTCTTTATTTAGAAGAGAGAAGGAATCGGTTAAAACGGGTTGTTATGAGACGAGAGGAAATGAGACGCACTCCTTAGAGAAATTAGGCTTCGGTTGCCGTGGATACCGTATGGGGAAAAACCAGCATGCCCTCCTCCGGGCTTTCAACAAGCACACCTGCCTCGCCCCAGCACACACACACACACACACACACACACACACACACACACACACACACACACACACACACACTGAAGAGGGTGGGGTAAATAAGGGTTTTTCTCCACATAACCATCGCAGCAATCAACTTGCCAGCTAGTCCACCGTTACCTGCGTCGAGGTCGGCTCATCATCATCGTCTTCCTCGTAACTCTTAATCCAAGGAGCATCAAAAGTTCAATTAAAAAGGATTATTGGTCATGATTGGGAGAACCGGAGTACCCGGAGTGAACCACGTGGACACAGGTAGGACTTACGAGGCCAAAAAAAAGAAAGCAAACATCCAAAATGAGAAATAATGAATATAAACATCTCCACTTATCAGAATCAGAATCATTTATTTCCATGTTTGTTTTCACATTCAAGGAATTTGTCCTGGTGGAAGGTGCATAACATTTAACATTTAATAATAAACATTTAACATTTAACAGAGTGCAATAAATGGGAATGAATGAATATTTACAATTGACAGTAGAATATAAAAGGAAGAAGTTCTCAGATTAAATACTTATGTAGAAGTACTAGTACACTGTAAAGAATAGTGTCAAAGAAAAAGTCAGACATTCAAAATCACACTAAAGTAAAAGTACATACATATTATCAGTCATATGTATTATTAGTGATATTATATGTGTTTTTATCACACTGGAAATGTTTGTAAAACCCTTTCATCTTCTTCAACCGTAGTCAAACTTTGCTCTGAGCGCTCTCTTGAGCTTTGCACTCTTTGTAGTCTCTCATTGTTTGTTCAAGCTTGTTTGTCTTCGTCCAGTTCATTTGCCTCATTACTTAGTTCGATGTAGCAATGAGAAACAAAGCCTGATACGCGGCTAGGTTTTCGAGTACATGAGTTTTCTCGAAGGGGGAAACCCAGAGTCTCCGGTCCGGTCTGGAATCTGATCCAGACCTCCAGGAGGAACCGGTAGACCTGGAGAGTCTGCAGAGAGTGGGCTGTGGAGCTCTCGGCTCAGGGTGAGTTTGAATCCTCCGTTCCTCCTGAAACTGGTGTTTTTTTCCGTGGTTCGTGCAGGTTGCAGCCGGATGAAGTCGATTATCAGCTGCAGGAAACGCTCCAGGACAAAAGTCTGCATGCGAGAGTCGCAGACCCTTGATCGTGTATCTGCAGGCCAACACATTGGTTTGATTCCTGTTGTGAGCCCGAATCATTCACGTGGGGACATTCAGTTTCATTTGGGTTTTTAACCCTTTAACACCTTTTTTATTTCAACTTCAGGAGCTCTAAGGTTGGACAGATACTATATATGACATCATCATTTATATATTATCTGTCGGCTTTTTCCAGCTCTTCGTTGAAGCGAAGTGACGTTTACTCAGAATGCAATATTTTAAACACATTTCCCATAATTCAACCTGACATATTTGGGATCTTTGGGATCTCTACAAGAGTTTTTTTTGGGGTTTCGGGTGGAAACGATTAATATTAAGCTTAACAACTGTCCACGCTGTCAGTAAGCATTCCACTGTTTTTTGTTTACATATGTAAAGTTATGAATTTTCATTCTTTTTTAAGTTTTTTTTTTCTTCCCAACACAAATATGCATATTTTTTGCGCTTTTGACTGAGAGCCTTTCTGTAAGATCAGCAGACGGCCGACGAGGGGAAAAGAAAACAAGGAGCTCGACATTCACTCCAAAAAATGTTTTCTTTCCTCAAAATGGAACAGCATCTGTTATCTGGAGACGCTGAAAAAGAAGGTTTATGAGCATTAAAAAAAAAAAAAAAAAGATTCCGGGCAAAGTTTGCTTTTATATTGTAAATGCACCTCAACGTAACTCGTAAAATGTAATAATTCCCCCCCCCCCCCCGAGGGGTCCCGTGAGCCCGTTTGTTCGACCTCAGGTGTGGAGGCAGAAGTTACAGCCGTGTGTTTCATTCTAGCGCGGAGGCGACAGCACGCCGGTGTGTGTGCGCGCTGTGTGTTCAAGTGGGTCCGCACACACACGTGAGGCATTTCACACGCCGCTCCCAGAAGCCTTTTACATTTCTGCTGGCCGGCGGGGTCGCGTGCCCGAGTCCACTGATGCGATTATGCCAAGAGTTTTTACTGTGGATCCGGTTCAGTCGCTTGAAACGGAGGGAGTGTGTGTTTACACGTCAGAGAGAGAGAGAGAGTTAAAGAGAGAGAGTTAAAGAGAGAGAGAGAGAGAGTTAAAGAGAGAGAGAGAGTTAAAGAGAGAGAGTTAAAGAGAGAGAGAGAGACTCTCATCGAAGGGCTTTGACGAATTCTCTTTGAGCGCAGACGGCAAATGTTTCCCCGGAGACCGGAGACAATGGGACCAGACACGGGAGAGAGAAAAAGAGAGAGAGAGAGAGAGAGACATTCCTGAGTGTGATGCCCAGTCCAGTCCTGTCATTCATCGTCATTGCAGGGACAGCCGGATCGTTTTTTCCTGGGATCCTGCCGGGAATGTGTCGCTTCCCAGAGGCCGCCTCCGTCGCCATCCCACTGAGGCCGTTCCACGACTTTGTCTTCGAATGAAAAGATTCATCTGAGCTGAAGCTTTAGTGATTTTTGCTGTCTATTTGAGTGTTTATTTGAACGATACAACACAAACACATTGCATTGAGTCAATCCAGTGCTGGTAATCAGTCACCTGTGATCGAATTATTTAAGAGCTTGCATGTATTAATACGCCTTCAAACACTGAAGTGCATGAATCTGAACCCAAAGGCAAAGAGCAGCTGCGAGTGCAGATTCCTGTACCTGCACGGGGAAACATCTGCAGCCCTAATTGTATCCCGCGTGTCATTTTTGTTGCTGTATCTTCCCGCCGCAAGCAGCCCAATGAATTTGCGTGCCAGTCCGATCGCGTCACGTTTTTATTTCCATCACTTCTCCCAATGAATGTTTGAATTGTTGCATTTCCTTGCTGCAAGTCGGCGGCAAAACACAGGACGCGCTGTAGTTCGTGGCACGGGTGTTCGGTGTTGTGCAGGAGGTGATCCACATGTTGCAGGACTCTTGAGAGGGTAAGTTTAGGCATTGACCACGTATGGTGGAGTCCTGGCTTTATGGTTGGATGAATAACAGGGTTTTTGCAGAGAGACATCAGAATCAGAACCATTTATTGCCAAATATGTTTCCACATACAAGGAATTTGGTGCATAGCATTTAACATTTCACAATAAACAGAGTGCAATAAATGGGAGAATAAATATTTACAATTGGGTCTACAGTAGAATATAAAATGAAGGTTAAAATAAAATAGTAAAAAAAAAAAAGGGCATGGAATGGGTTATGTGAAAGTGACAAGTGTAGTGATAAAGTGTCATGTGTATTTAAATATGAGGTATTATAGTATATTCATATCCCTCAAAGTATTATATTGGTATCAAATATTAGGTGTTTTGTATGGAAACCTTTCATAAAGTTATGATTCAACTTTCCTGATGTTGTGTCTGCACAACGTACACAAGCCTTTACATCTGTGTGTCCCTTCAAAACAGAGACAGTTCAAATCCTCCCCTCTTCCTCCCCCGGTCCCTCTCTCTCTCTGTGTGGACGGAGACGAGAGACTTTTTTGGGGTTATATGATCCAGTAGTCGCCCCTCAAACACAGGAAATCCCCTCACTTCTGCTTCACGGCTCTGTTGTGGCCGCATGTCTGTGTGTACATTTCTGCGGCACAGATCCTGTGAGCATGTGCCAGCGGCGGACAGCTTTTTTTATTTCTTTCGGGGGGGGGGGGGGGGGTTACAGTACCGCCGGGCCGACCGACCGCGGCCCCGAGGGACGCACAACAAGAAAAGTTAAATACAACCACAAGCTTCTTTCTCAGGACACTTCCAGACACTCCTCTCTCCTGACCCACATGGCAGCGCTGTGTGTTTATTGTTTTTC
Source organism: Cottus gobio (assembly GCA_023566465.1). NCBI lineage: Eukaryota > Metazoa > Chordata > Actinopteri > Perciformes > Cottidae > Cottus > Cottus gobio. The sequence goes on along the minus strand of CM042224.1, from coordinate 5,567,190 downwards.
ATCGGTCCCCGTGCCTCCCCCACTCTGCTCCTCTTTGGGGGTTCGGCCTCTGAACTCTGACCCCTCTGGGTAAGCAGAAATCTGGCCAAAAGGGACCCGGCGAGAGGCGAGGTTCCTCTCAGGAATGTCTTGATTTGGGTCACTCGTGTCCTCTCTGACCGGGTTTTACGGATAAAGCCTTCACTCGCTCACTAAGTTTTAACTGCTCACTCGCAGCGGATTTAAAGGGGCAGTTCGCCCCAGAAACCCTCCTCAGAGCACCAGAAATAAAACACCCGGTTGACGCCCATCGTGTAACGTCACACGCGATTCAAACCGGCTCAATACCGTAAGCGAGGGAAGAACCGGTCCTTTTTAAGAGGACGGGGAAGAAGCGCCTCACCTCCTCCCTCCGGTGCGACGACCTTATTAGTCGCCCGGCCTTGTCGGCCTGCGTTTTGGCGCCGCTTCCTCCCCCGGTGGGCGGCCCGCAGTGTAACGTCCCCGCCTCCTGTGATTGGCCCGTAAAGGGCTCCGTGGTGGTTAACTGGCGGGTTGCTTTGCCAGCGGGAGGCCGCGGGCTGGGCCGCGCCGCTCGGCCTGATCTCTAATTAGCACTGGCTTGTCAGATAGTCGGGGTGGATCTGTCTGGGAAATTGCAGTCTTGCACACACACACACACACACACACACACACACATAGGCGCACAAACCACAGCTGGGAAACACACAGGAAAGCAAATTGTCCCGCAGTTTGTCTGTGATCGTGTTGCCCGCTTGACTCTCGTTGGGCTGAAGTGGCTTATTTAGGGCTTGGGGTGTGTGTGTGTGTGTGTGTGTGTGTGTGTGTGTGTGTGTGTGTGTGTGTGTGTGTGTGTGTGCGCCGTGCTCTATTAGTGGCACGGCTGCAGCAGTGAAGTGGTTAACAGTCCCAGGGGGAGGCTCATGTTTCCAGCAGCAGGGCAGGTCCTTCCCCTCCCTCACCCCCCTCAAGTTTTTCTCTCTGTTAGTTAGAGAGAGAGAGAGGAACAGACCAGTGCCCGGGGGATGAACCATCAGCAACCAGCGACAAAAGGAGCTGAATCCAGGAACAGTGCCAGGGCGAGAGACATTGAGAGAGAGAGGGAGAGAGGGAGACATTTAGCTGTGTGAACTCTCTCAGCGGCATGAAGTCATGAAGCTCTCTGTCCAGCTTGGCATTTTCCCCCAGCGCTCTGGTTCCCACGGCAACCCCGGCACCCTGACCAGGTAGATGCATGTGTGTGTGTGTGTGTGTGTGTGCGCACAAGGAAACGTTGTCCTTATTGGAAGAACAATGAGGACTTTGGTTCAGTCGACCCCCGGGTGCTGAGATCCTTGTGGGTTCGTATGAGTCCGTTTTCTTCGTGGCTGTCTTTCTTTTCTTTTTTTTCCGTGCACGCGGGACTTTCCCCCCCCTGAGCCGAGACTGTTGCGGTCACTCGCATCTCTCGGCACCTCTCATCCGGTCCGCTTTCAGCAGCCGCAGTGTGATTTAATCTGCCGGTGACTCTGCAGGAAAGTCTGCCACAAATCAACCAGCTGATCAGGTTTTAGCAGCGATCCCAATCGCTTGCCGATCTTTGTGTTTTGTGTGTTTATTTGAAAGCTGTAATTATGTCGTCGTGCTCATGTGCTGGGGGGGAAGCGTTCAGGACGTTGTTGTTCAGCACTGCGCTGACTCGTGTTCTTGTAAGTTGACAGATGAGTGATGCATCAGAGGTCACGTGGAGGTTGTTGAGCCTTTTAAAGAGTCAAATGTTTCTTAATCATCAGGTGTCAACAACTGTTGAGTCTCAAAGGTTGCTACTGAAAGCTTGTTTCCCTGTTTTTTGGGATCTTTGCTAATTTGATACTGTATTTTATTTAGGGAAAAAATATTTGTGTGGTTGTGTAGCCAACAGAAATCTAGAATAATACAATTATTCATCAAACGTTATCTGTTTCCAGCGGCTCAGTCGTGACGATTCATGAGCGATCGTCTGCAAGAGTTTGAAGAGGTCGGCTCTGAAAACAATCAATAATGAAGGAACCCTTTAATCTTGAATAGACAGACCCCTGTCGTGTGTGTGTGTGTGTGTGTGTGTGTGTGTGTGTGTGTGTGTGTGTGTGTGTGTGTGTGTGTGTGTGTGTGTGTGTGTGTGTGTGTGCCCTCTGGTGCAGCCAGCCCTGCTCTGGCCATGACCATCAGCCTCCCTCTGGTCCTTTCAGGGTGATGTTTGCCAACTGGCCGTGCTTCCTGTCCCCCACAGACTCCCAGCGGATGCGCACACACACACACACACACACACGCACACACACACACACATGCGCGCACACACACTCACACATATTTACAAATATCCTGCATTAACTCCCGCTGTGTTTGCTCTGTTCAGATGGGTTTGTTTGAACAACTCATCCACACACACACACACACACACACACACACACAGTCCGTGATGTCACCCATCCAACACGCCTTTGTTCATATGATAGACAACCCCATTCAGCTGGTGTGTGTGTGTCTGTGTGTGTTTGTAGCTGAAATCAATTCAGATGGAGATTAAAGGAAGAGAACCACCAGGCAGTCAGAGAATCCATCTTTTTTTTACTTTTTAATTTATTTTCACACAAAGGCCTACGTTTATCATAAATACTGAATGGATAACTTCATACTTGCTGTCCTTCTGAAGCATACATCATATTTACATGTACACACATACAGTGTGCATAACCACAACCATGCGCACACACCCTCAGTGAGGATGTCGTACGCATAGACGTGAATGCATCGCTTATTTGCAGATATGAATCAAGGATTTCAATTAGAAAATGTTCCCTGCAGCTCCAAGAAGCCTCGCCGTCTCGAAAGAGTTCAGCTGACTGATGAAGAAGTGTCGAGTTCATGTTGTAAGAATAATCACGCCTCACTGCTGAGTGCATTTAATGTTAAATACATGTTCCCAAAGAGTCTGCCAAGAGAAACCCCCCATCCTCTGACTCTGAAAGATGTATTGAACTAAAGTGAACCCCTCTCTCTCTCTCTCTCTCTCTCTCTCTCTCTCTCTCCCCCTCTCCCCCCCCCCCCCCCCCCCTGTGTGTCCAGCTGGGATGACAGCAGCTCTGTGAGCAGTGGCATCAGCGACAACATCGACACAGATGACATCAACACCAGCTCCTCCATCTCGTCCTACGCCAACACGCCCGCCGCACAGCGCAAGGGCCTCGCCAAGCAGGTAGCCTCCCACTTACATCCATGTTTAGGGAGAATATCTCACTTTCTTATACGACCCCTAGCCCTATCCCTCAGAAGAAAGGGCCTAAAATAACATATGCAAAATGAATCAGGGATAGCTCCTCAACCACGTGGCTTACATGTGATACATACACATATATATACATATGTGTGTATATAGAAGAAGAAAATACACAAAAATACAACTCTTATGACAGCATTCATAAAGTCTCTTTAAGATTTGGTAAAAAAATCCATCAAACCCTCTGCAAACATCCAGATTTCAGGGGTCATTTCTCTACTTTGGGAGCAGCTAATCATGATGATTGATCCCAATGTTGTGCTTTATTGTGCCGACTTCAATATTTGGTATCAGCGCTGCACTGCATCACGATCTTCTGTCAGTTATTAGACGCCCGCATGGACATCTGGAAGTTTCCTCCAGCAAATATTGACTCAAATATGTCGCCTTACAAGCCACGGGGTATTTATTGAGGGCATATTTGGTGCATTTGAGTGTTTATAGTAAAATGTATAGTGTGATATTATGAGGCAGCGTGAGTTAAGAGGGTAACTTTGTTGTTTTCCACATGCACCCTGTTTGACCATGTTTTTGTGTCTAAGTGAGGAGAATTTTCTCTTAAATTGGTCCAGAATTGAGCATGAAAGCTGCAGATGGCCACTTCAAGGCAATGTCGAGCCACTAAAAGTTCTTGTTTTTACCACTGACCGGCTCAGATTTTATTAAGTGCCTGACAATATTGTAGAAAGGATTAATATAAATAAGTCTTTACCTTTAACTCTGTTTGTTATTGTGTCAGAATCAGCTAAATATTCAGCCATGACATTGAAAACCCTTTTTTCATACTCTCCCCAAAGTATAAAATACCAAAGTTGGCCTTTAAGTCCACATTTATACTGTGTATTGATTTTTTTTAATGAAAAATCCGCCAATGTTAAGTAGTCCAATTTCCTATGGCGTTGGAATAAATGTATAAACTAGATGTGCAAAGAGGTAAACCAGCCGTATCCTTCCGCCCGGCCTCTTTTCCCTAAACCCGGCACGGCGTCCCAGCATTCCTCTGCGTTCACAGAAGAATGTGAGACTACAGCTGCTAAAGCTGATGTTGACTCTGGCCTCAAATCGTTAAACACTCATTAAGCGCTCACCGCGCTGACGATAATAATAATAATAATAATGTCAGCTGACTCCCGTTGTTGTGGCTGATGCGGAGCCGGGGCGCCATGTGACGGGCGTCCATTGTGGCTGCAGAGGTGCCGCAGCAAAAACAAAGGAGGGCACAAAGGAGCCTTTCTCTCGGTACAGCGGGTTGATTAAGTCTGTTTTGAATTCTCAGAGCGGAGCAGCATGCCGCATTTTTGGGAGTGTTGCTTTGGCAAACAGCTGTTCTCCAGAGTTTCTTTCTTTCTTTTTTCAAAAATGCACAAAGTTCACCACTAACTCACCTTCAATATGTTTTTGGGAGGTTTTTGAAAAGGAGATTTTGGAGGTGTTCTGGGTGATCAGCAACTATTTCCACACTTAAAGTTCAGGATTTGAGACTTTTCTGCTCTAAAACATGACTTAAAAGCAAAAATCTTCTCGTCTCAAATCATTTTAACCCATTCAAATCTCTGCTCATGCCCTGAAGTGGCCAAAAGGCGTCCTGACACACAGCATGATGGCCCATAAAATGAAGTGCTTTCTAGAGGCACTTGGCACCGTCCCGTGAAAGGCGCCTCCTTCGGCGGTAATCGATCCGACCTGAAGGGAGTCTGAATGTGTTCCCAGCCCGTGACAGATGCAGAGAAGCACTCGGCCTCCGCGGTGGCGCTCCAGGCCTGGTCGGGAGACGAGGTGAAAAGGCCGGACGGCGGCTCGGACAGCCGGGTCAAGATGGAGTCGGGCTCCAAGTGGAGCCGGAGGAACCCCTCCGACGTCTCCGACGAGTCCGACAAGGGCGGCTCGGGGAGGAAGACCCCCTCCGTGTCCCACACGGGCTCTTGGAGGAGGGGCATGAGCACCCAGGTCGGGGTGACGTCCCCCCGGACCAAAAGCACCAGTAGCACCGGCTCCACCAGCTCAAGTGGCCTCAAGACCCACAGTTCAGGTAACAGACGTCCTAATAAATCTAATTTTTACAACTTTCTCCTTATTCTCCTATTATAAGGATACCCGGGTATCCACACTGACTTCATTCCAACATTCCACTTTATCTTATTTTTATATTTTTATATCTTTTATATCTACTGTTATTTATTTTTATTTATTGGTTTATTTGATAAGTGCACATTAATAAAAACATTGCTGTAAATATGCCAGAGTTAGCCAAAAAGGCTATTTTTCCATCTGTACTCCCAAGTGGCAGATGTTACAAAATAAACCAAATAACATGAGATAAGATTACATTTAAAAGGTTATTAAATGAATTAAAACTGTTATACATAGGCAAGTGCAAACAAGACATGCAACACAGAGGCTCTCAAAGACAACACACACAAAGCAAATACAACGAGGGATGACTATGTTAAAATAGAAACAAATATGCATTCATTCCCATTTATTGCATTCTGTTTATTGTTAAATGTTAAATGCACAATTCCTTGAATGTGAAGATTCTGATAAAAAAGACCAGCTCCTAAAAAGCTGGAAGTTTAGTGAGTGTGAAATCATGAAGCTGTAACACACACACACACACACACACACACACACACACACACACTGATGTCTCGTGTGTGTGTGTGTGTGTGTGTGTCTCTAGGTAAGACGGACGACGTCAAGGTGTCAGAAAAGGGGCGTCGCTCTCCCCGAGCCAACGGCCTCCACCGCTCGCCCTCCGACGCCGGCCGCAGTAGCGGCGACGAGGCGAAGAAGCAGGCGCTCCCCGCCGGCCGCGCGCCGGCGGCGGGCGTCCTCGCGCACGCCATTTCGGACCCCCACTCCCAGACGCACACGCACACTCTGGCCTCGCACAGCTCGCACACGTCGCGCACGCCGACCAGCACCTTCGGCTTCAAGAAGCAGGGCCACGGCATGGTGACCATGGTCACCGCCAGCGGCGCCACCATCACCAGCGGCTCAGCCACGCTGGGCAAGATGCCCAAATCCGGGGCGCGCTCGCTCGCCGGGGGGCTGAAGGCCGGCGGGCAGGACGGCGCCGCCGCCATGCTGGGCCACCACGACGACGGCTTCCTCCCCATGAGCGCCCGCTCCACGCTGCAGTACCGCAGCCTGCCGAGGCCCAGCCGCTCGGGGGCCGCCGCCCGCAACGGAAACCGCTCGTCCACCAGCAGCATCGAGGCCGCCGTGCTCTCCGTCACCACGCACGGCGTGAAAAGCGCGGTGGGCGTGACCAAGGCCGGCGGCTCGGGGGGGCTGCTGGCCAATCAGACGGACCGGGAGAAGGGCGTGTCTGAGATCGACAACCTCAGGGGCGGCGTCGGGATGCAGGGCGGAGGGGCGGCGACTGTCCCCCTGACTGGACGGCAACAGGTCTCCTCACCCACACTGCGCAGGTGAGCGCGCACACACACACACACACACACACACACAGAGAGAATATAATTTGTATCCTGCAGACATAATGGTGGCTAAGTCGAGTGGGCCTTTCTTGTGTGGGCTTGAATTTACCCACACAAAGAACAAACACAAAGAGCATCACAAAGAGCATCATTTGAAGAGTTAGTAATCACGTAGTCACATTTAAAGATAAACTGTGGTGAGTAATGATCACACGTGTGGGCTTGTCTCACACACACACTCACGTACGCAGACCCAGTGAGGTTAAATCAGGCCGTTGTGAAAGGCTGGCTGTGAGCTGATCAGCTGCCAAGCCTCAGCCTTGCCGGTGCAGGGGTGGGGGTGGGGGGAGGCGGGTGGAGGAGGGAGGGCGTGGTGCTGGGTAATGGGAGCTGAGTCTTACCTCAGCGCTCTGCCCTCATTAATGTGAGGGAGTGATAACTCTTCAAAGAGGCTGTGTGGAGGCTGTGTGCCGCCATTATCGCCCACCGCGAATGCAGTCGTCACAGCCTGCCATTTAGCTCTAACCCGGGATTAGGAGAGAACCGGGAGAGAGTTGTGTGTGTGTGTGTGTGTGTGTGTGTGTGTGTGTGTGTGTGTGTGTGTGTGTGTGTGTGTGTGTGTGTGTGTCTTGGCCCACTCACTGCAAAGTAAAGAATAACACTGGTGTTTTTGTCCCTTCAGGGTGGCGCACACTCTCTCTTCTCCGCGTCTTTGATCCAGAACCGCCATGATGAATATTTACATGAAATTTGTTGTTTAATTTGCTGTTAATATTCATAATCCCCGGAGGAACGAATACTAATTAACTTTACAACCTCGTGACCTTTCTTCTTGCAGCAGCATCAGTTTTCAATTTACTTTAATACACAAAAGAAGAAGATCGCTTCAAGCAACCTCAACGCCGTACAACTTTATTTAAAAAACGATGTGGAATAATGGAATAAAAAAAAGATGTTATGTACAACCTGCACTACAAAAGACACTTATGAATTAACTTTTTACAGCATAATGTTCTCTATTAAGCTCACATGTCCACAGATTATCCATCTTTCTGGCACAATCCGCCCTTCATTGATTGATTATGTGATTTGTTGATTCAAAGGAACGAAAAGGAAATGACATCCGGCTCTTTAAATACTTCAGAGCCAGCTCTCACCCTTCCTCCTCTCCCTGATTCTCCACAGACTGTTTGGTGGGAAGCCCTGCAAACAGGCTCCGGTCACCACGGCCGAGAACATGAAGAACTCCACCGTCATCTCCAACCCGCACGCCACCATGAACCACGTGGGCACGGTGCTGGAGTCCCCCGACGGGGGGCTGGGGGGCGTGGACAGCGAGACCAGCAGCCCCCTGTTCGGTGGCCGGGTGCAGGGACTCGGGATGGGAACGCTGGGCAGCGAGCAGGTGAGCGAGAGCTTAGAGACAAGGAACGGAAACTTACTCTGGAGAGGACGAGAGCGTAGATAACAGAATCACCCTCGAGCGCCTGCAGGATTTTACATTGTGGTTTTAAGGAATGACAACACTTGTATGATAAAGCTTTAGCAGAAACATTGTAAAAAAAAAAGTGTTTTTTTTCTTTGGCTTTTCGATTCATGAGTTTTCAAAATCAAAAGTAGCCTGATTTATCCTTTGAGCGGAGTCACGGGAGCAGCTACTTATTCATTAGTTACGCTGCTATTCTTAGCTGTACGCCCTTCAACTGCCCGCCACCCATTACTTACCATCGAAGGAGGGGGAAGATGTCTTTTCTTTCCTCTTTAACTTATTTTGGAGTTGCGTTTGAGTCATTTTTAGCCGAGCCAACGTTTTTTGGTCCAGACTGTAGTATCTCTACCGCTATCGGAGGGATTGCAATGATTTTTCATACATTCATGTCCTCCTTATGAAGGATTGTGATAACTTAAGTGATTTCATTAAAGCTGCTACTAGCAGTTTTCTTTTAATACAAATGGACCTGATGAACCTGCAGAGAATAATCATACAGCGTCTCTAACTGTGTGTGTTTAAAGGGACCCCAAAATCTAAATATAATTTTTCACCCATAACCTGTAGTGCTATTTAGTTATCTATGAATAGATCTGGTATGAGTTGCCTGGTTTTGGAGCTATCGGTCGTAAAAGATGTCTGCTTTCCATTGAGCACAACGAGGTCTGTGGATAATCTTTAGGGGCCGGGTCAGGATTACTTTAATCAAACTTTGCTCTTAAGGTTTTTAAATGTATTTATTTTTTTGCTACATAGTCCCATTATAGTGGACAGCCGAAAACTAGGCCACTCACACATTAAATACTACAGGTAAGAGAAAAATAGATAGAACTTTAACTTTAGAGCTACACTCACTTAAACACTTTTATTTTGTTAAAAAACGGTTAAACCAGAAGGTTAAGTTTGTGTTTTCAAAATGATTATTTACCTTTGAGTTTAGAGTCGGTGTGTGTCGAAGGAGTTCGGGAGCTAATGACAGGGCTTTGGCAGGGACACAAGGATGCTTCACTTCACCTGACTTTAAGTACTGAGGAGTGTGTTCAGTGGAGGTGCTTGTTTGGTTAACTGTAGGCTACATGTTACACCAGAGGAGCAGCGTCTGAGCACGCTCAGTCATGAACTCACCATCACCTCCTGATTCATAGGACTTCATCAGAAGTCTGTCTCAATCATGAAGTGACTCACGGGCATTGTTTTTGAGCAGCGCCCGTGTCTTGATAAACGATAAGCTGAGGTTCAAGAGTTTAAATAATCAGTGACCTCAAAGCAAAGTGAAAAATAAGTGAAAATGCATCAGAGAAACTGAGAAAAGCACATTTAAGTGAATCTGTTTGATTTTTTTTAAGTTACTTGATTAGTTATTTGATTTCTAGTGGGCGCTAGAATACACTGACTTCCTCTCCGCCCCCCCCCCTTACAGGCCTCCAGTCCCGGCTCGGTCTACTCCTCCACCGGCCCCTCCAACAGCCTGACGTGGGGCACCACCTTCAGCAGCTCCTCCGCCCAGAGCAGGGAGAGCACGCTGGGCGGGCACGGCGGGACAGGCAGCATGGGGTACCCCTCCGTCAGCAGCATGCACACCAGCAGCGAGTCCATCGACATGAGCCTGGGCAGCGGCGGCCACGGCGTCCACAGGGAGGACACCCTGTCGGCCCTGGGGCGCACCGGCAGCGCCAAGGCCGGCATGCCCGAGAGGTGAGGACACGCCTGGTTTTCCTTTTTTCAAAATAAAACGTCCGTGTTAAAGTCTGTCGGTTTTTCCGGTGTAGCATATTGTGTGCCATGCGAGGTTGTTTACACACAACGATGATTATTGATGAGTTTAACTCTATTTCTTCTCTTAGAAGTCACGGAGTTTCTTTAATACTTCTCAGTCATTGCTAAATATTATCTGCTACTTTGCGGTTTAACATTTTACATGCAAAACATTTTTTTTTTTTTTTTTGTTGCAGATTAAAATAATAATAATAATAAATAATCCAATAGTTTACAAAATTGTTAAGATTGGCTTCACCTCAATCAGCTAAAACATAAAAATAATAATAATACAGTAAAATTACATGATATGATGCTTTGAAAGAGGTCGTTAAAAATTAACTTTTTTGTACTATATTTTGAATGCTTTTATTTTTTAATATTGATACCGTCACTTTAATACTTCTTCCAACATGGATCATTTTGAAATCCTGCCCAGTTCTGACATTAATTCCTTCTAACGTCTCCATAAAGCGTCCGTGGCGGCGAAGGTGCCGCTCCATGTTTGTCGTCCTGTCCGCCGCTCGAGCACTGAAACAAAATCCCGTGGCGTCCCCGGTCGATTATACAGTCATTGTGGTCGCTGTAGCGGATTCCATCCTGACAGGTTGACCGTGTAATGTGACAGGAATGTCTCGGGGGAGGAAACCTAATAGCATTAGTGGAGGCTTTTTGAGGCTATGACATCACCCGATCCCCACCGAGTTTCCCTCGTTAACTTCACTGAATCTCGCAGTTGATCTCTGTTGCCAAGGATTGTCTTTACTCTCTGAAACCTTCTTTCTCTGTGTCTGTTGTGCGTCCTCCCTCCTGTCTCTCCATCAGTCCCCTCTCCTCCCCGTCTGCTAGCCCTTTATTCAGCCGAAACACGCTGCCTCGGAAGCAGGACAGGTAAACGAGCCTGTGTTGCGGTGTTAGGCTTCCTGGTGAAACAGCAGGGGAGGTTCCTCCTAAACCACCACCTGCTGCCACACAGAGACCCACAGACAGAAAGCTTTGTGATGCAGCTGTGTGTTGTGTTGTGTGTGTGTTGTTTACGTGGAGATTAGAGCTCTGTGTGGTAGCCTGTGGTTATTTTGAGGACCTCTAGTTCCTGTATGAATGGACATGAGTGTAAATGTGGGGCTGTCTGTGTGGATGTCGGCACCTTCACTGGTTTTGTCTCGTGGTCCGTGTTCACGTGCTGCCCCCTTGTGGTAGAGTTTGTTGGTGCACATTTACCCGACAGCATGGGCGCGGGATGTTTTCACTGATCTAACACTGCAAAAGAACCCTGAGGAATTGAAATAATTGAAATATTCTTGTAGCAAGTTGAGAGTAAAAATCCAAAAAGGACTTGGCAAGATGGAGATGTTTTTTTTGCAGTGCATAAGTTTGGATATACTCGTGTCGTTAAGAACAATATCTTATAAATAGTATTGGTAGTGTTTCAGAGATGCAGACATGTGTGTCCTTTGCTTTCCTCCTCTAAAGTGTTTCTCTCCCACAGCGGGCCACACTGTGGTAGAAACACTCTGCCTAAGAAAGGACTCAGGTACTGACCCCGCCTCCTGCTGGGAGGCGTTGAGCTTTCACTCACCGGTTCACCAAATTGTCTTCTATCTTGTCTTTTATTTCTGCGTCTACATTCACTCTTTGAGGCTGGTGCTCACTCCCCCCCCCCAAAAAAATCAAATAATGCTTTTGACGTTTTTTTTTTTTTGTTTGGCACTTGGCACATGTGTTGTTGTTGTTGTTGTTGTGCGTCCGTGACGAGGCTTTGTCACTTTGTCGTGGTCTAGAGCTATAACTGTGTTGCAGGGGCCTGGTTTTTGGGGGGTCGAGTATTCTTTGGCTTCCTTTCTGCTTTTTTTTTCCCGCCTCTAGTTTCTGAGCAGCAGTCTTGTGTTCGTGGTGTTGTGATTCCTTGTTTCGGCGTCTGATCCATCCTGTTTGATCCCGGCTACTAATCTGGCTGCTTAAGAAAAATATAAAAAATCTCCCTCTGATTGTAAAAAAAATAAAAAAAATCTGAATCCAGATCATCTCGTCGTGTAACAAAATCCACACTTTGTCGTGTCATCGCTTCCTCTTCAACCCTCTCTTTGACTTCCTGCAGGTACGGCCCGTCCCCACAGCTGCGAGGCCACGAGGAGGCCCGTGATTGGCTGCGCTCCCACTCCACCAGCGGGCTGCAGGAATCAGTCAGCAACTCCCCGTTCTCCCCCAGCTCCAGCCTCACCTCCCCCTCCGGCACCCGCTTCAACTTCGGACAGCTCGGTACGCCAAAGCCCCAAAACGCAGCTCCACTCCTTGTGTTGTTACTTCAATCACACGGCTCGTTTGTTCCCCGTTAGCTGCGAACGTGTCACGACTCAATCTGTCGACAATGAGGAGCTGGCAGTTTTTCAACTGAGTAAAACGGAACTCGATTTTCAGCTTCTGTTTGATATCATAATACTAAATATTAGTAGCGGATGGTGGAAAGTTGCCAAACATTCTCTGGATTCAGCCTCTCAAAAGTGAGCAGTTGCTGCTTTTCTCTGTTTTTAAAGCATCGTAAACTCGGTTTGGGACAAAACCAGCAATTAGGAGCTTCCTTGGACTCTTCTGGAAATTCTAACCGCCATTTTTTCATATCTTTCTGACATTTTATAAACTAAACAAAAGATAGAAACAAACAAAACATCTTATATATATATATATTATTACATTTCATTTATCTGAGGCTTTTATCCATGCTACATGCTACTACATGATATACAGTAGACAGTAGACACAGCAACGGTGAGTAATTAGAGTTAAGTGTCTTGCTCAAGGACACATCGACATGGACTAGCGGAGCCGGGGATCGAACCACCGATCCTCTGGTTGAAAGACAGACCTGCTAACCACTGAGCCACAGTCGCCCATATATATCTTTCTATATATATATCTATATATCTCATTCCCACAGCATCCAGCCCCACCTCGGCCGCTCAGATCAACCTCACCGGCCTGCGCAACAACAGCCTGACCAATCAGGAAGTCTCCTTCGACCCCTGCACCGACAACCGACTGAGGAACTCCTGCATGTCGCTCGACGAGAAGACCCGCACCATGAGCCGGTCGGGCTCCTTCAGAGACGGCTTCGAGGAAGGTAAGAGGACGCGTGATGGAAGGTGGATGGGTCTGAGGCGAGGGTGCTGAATATCCACCGTTTTGGTGTGATCTGTAATTAAAAAGGTAATCCTGCGACTCTGAAGCCTCCCTTTCCTTAATGCACGCCCCCCCCTCCCGTGCCAAAAGAGTCATTATTCCATTTGTTTAGAGAACATTAGGACGGATTACAGCCGCTCCTCTATGGAAAGCCCTCCATCCCCTTAGAAATCCATAATCAGCTTTGGTGCGGCTTTGTTTTTTTCATAAGCTTGTTTATTGGGAAAAGTACCCAGCCGGGCTTTTCCCACCAGCAAGCTCAGCCGAGGAAGCTCGACTGGGGTCCGCTCGATCCGCAGGGCTATAGAAACACAGCGCTTTGATTCAGAGGAACAAACCTCTGAGAGAGGAGGGAGGCGTAATATTGTGTTAAGATTGGGTTTAATGAAAAGAATCCACTTTAATAATGTGACACAGCCACAGCTGGCGGTTCAGTTCACTGCAGTGTAAACAATAAACCACTAACCAATGCAGCCACAAGACGTTATTTGCAATTAAAGTGCACACGGCTCCTTGTTTCATAATTAAAAAAAACAATCCAAAAGAGTTAACACTTCGTTTAAGGTCGCCGCAAGATGTTCTAGGAAACTTAATTGGTGATTGAAGTAAAACGTGAAGTCACAGGTGACCATCATAGATACAGTGGGAAGAGGGGAGACGATCAATACAGAATCAATACAGAGGAAAGAGCAACGAGAGACGGACAAAGAGTCGGGGAGCAAATCCAGTGACGCTGAAACTGGTTTTATAACTGCGCCCCGGGGATCAGCTGTGTGCATGTTCATTAAAAAACATGGTAAATCCAGACTCAAACTCTTCTTCACAAGATTCAGAAGAAAAAAAAATGTAAAATATTCTATACAACGTTACCACGATCCATCCATCCATTATACGAACCGCTTATCCTGTTTAGGGAACGTTACCATGATGTTTTTATCAATTAAATTCATCTGAGTGCAGAGAATAGAGAGAGAAAGAAATTAACATTAAACAAGAAAAAACAACACAAAGAAACGAACCAGAATATCATCTTTTTGCTTTCCTTCAATATTAAACAAACTAGAACCGACACTGTTTTTGGTGAAAGTACCTTAAAGGTTTTGTGTTCCTCCTCGTGGTGTGAGCTACACTTTAAACTACATTATTTTACACACATACAAGATTAACAAACAGGATAAAGGATCATTTGAATGCACTCGTCTTAACACTTTGGTTCATGCAGGTTTTGACGTTTTATCCTGTCGTACTAAGGGTTACACATATTTAAACAGGAAACTGATTTCTTGGAGTTACACACACCCAATGTGCACATGCACAATAGTACAGACTCAAACGTATTATTATTACTGCGCCCCCCCCAGTTGCATGTCTGACTCTTTCTTTCCCAGCCTGAGTCTGTGGCTCCCTTTCAGAAGAGGAGATAATTACTGAGCTCACAGTGAGAGACGTGATGACACACAAGAACCCTCCCAACATTACTTTCTCTCTTTGTGTGTGTGTGTGTGTGTGTGTGTGTGTGTGTGTGTGTGTGTTGGATCTCCATGTCTACCAAGGCCATGCGGTTCATGTGTATATGTGTACATGTTGCAGAGGTGTAGAGTTTCCCCACCGTTGTTGGGTTGACAGGACAAAGGTCCCATCACCCACCCAACACTTTGTCCCAACACACACACACACACACACACACACACACACCTTCACATATATGATAACCGTCTCCTTATCCATAGAAACCAAAGAATTTATATATTTATCTTTTAGAGATAGATGCTCAAAACGTATAAAAAGAAGATTCATGGTTTTTTAATTATCACCACCTTTCTGGTTCTGTTCCCTTATTACGAGACAGTCGTGTACAACACATCACAACATCTAAGTAACTGTGAAAACAATTAAAACAAGTTGATTGTTCGCAGTTTAGCAGAATGTTTGTGACAACTGAGGTTATAGAAAGTGTATATATTCTCAAAGCTATTTATTTTTTATTACTATTATTTTTGAATAATCTTCTATTAGTAGTAGTATTTAGTAAATGTATTTTCTTATTTTTTATGTAGTTATTTTCATTTATTTAACATTATTCATATTACCTTTCATTTACATATTTATGCATTTATTTATTTATGCACATATGAAGAACAACCAATAAGTAAAGTATCCTAAACGCTCTGATTGATGAGATTCAAACCAGACATCAGTGAATCTATTAATAATCTCCTTTTCTTGTGGCTCCCAGCACACACTGCTGTCTAGACCGAATTCAGATAAAAGCTCGTCTCCGTGCAGTAAACTGTTCCCTCTGTGAGGTGAATGAATGAACGGATGAATGAATCTCGGCGGGATCCGCCCCACCTCTCCGTGCGGTTGATGACATCACGCTGCTGATCCGGTCTGATCCGCTCCCGGGCAGGAAACAGGGCTGGCGTTGTGTCCCGGGCCTCTGATGTGTGATTAGAGGCTGAGTCATTAGCAGGGTAATGCCCAGGCTGTCATTAGTTGCGCCACAGTCCGACTGACGTGTAGGAGTTTTACCTTGTACTCAGAGGGGGGCGGGGCCTGGGGGTGGAGGCGGGGCCGGGGTTGTGTGTGGGGGGGGGGGGTCTGTTGATGATTATGGTGCTTATGTACTTTCTAATCCTCACTTTTGATTGTGGTTTCTGTGTCTTCAGTTCATGGATCGTCCCTGTCTCTGGTGTCCAGCACTTCTTCCATTTACTCCACGGTGAGTACAAAAAACATGGAGAGCTTTATGTGAATTATCTATGAATCCTGGTGCATATTATACCTTAAATATTTTTTCCCTACCTTTTGTGGACTTTTGGTTTTGCGATTACATCGTTTGTCCACTAGAGAGCACTGACAAGTTCATTTTTCAACACTATAATAACACATTATTTAAAAATAATGTATATGTTCAGACTCTCAAATATCGATATTGGTATCGGCCTTAAAAATACAGATAAATGTTCTTTAACAATATCACCCTTATTAACCAATCCAGAATAATAGAGACGTTTATCAGTTCAGATGGACAATCCATGTGGAAACAAGACCAGCCAGTTTCTGCATATGGGATTATGAAATATTGAGAAATTTGGCAATTTTACCCTCTAATCCATCCAGATATCTGACTCAAGCACCCTGTGAGAAAAAAAGTCTGGATGTAGTCAAAGGTGGGACAGCCCACAGTAGCCAATCAGAGCACAGCATAGCTCCGCCTCCCTCTGTGGGCTGGTTTACTCACCTGTGCAGGTGTAGCAGGAAAACCTCTCAGACATTGGATCTCCGCTCGGCACTGGCTGGTCCTGAAATCAGAGGGGGGGGAAGAGAGTGGAGGCAAAAGATGATGGCGACGTTATCCCTGACGGGCACCGTCACATCCTGGCAACTAACGGTAGGGACGAGGAGTACGAGGACCGGAGGGTGGAGGAGGTCTTCTGTTGTTGGACTGTTGCTCTGTTGCTCTTAGATGCAGCTGTAAGTTAAACGTATAATTACACAGATTGCACAGAAATCACATTATGTGTGTGTTAAGCCACCATAAAGCTGACTGAGGCTGTGGATTATAAATGCTCCACAACTACAAAAAATAAATAATCTTTGCATTTTTTTCTGACTTTTATTTTTTTATCAGATTTCTTTTGTTCAAACACTTTTGTTTCCGTGATGTTGAGAGCTAATGTGGTCCAGGATCTTGTATCAGAATGAGATTTCTGTGTTTTGTCTGCGTTTCCAAGACAGGCAGCTCTGTTTGTGTATCTAGGATCAACTGGTCATGTGTGTGCATGTGTGTGTCTGTTTGGGTGTGTAGACTGTGTGTGGGCAGATGCCACTTAGTGAACCATCCACTCGTGCCACGGTACACATGTGCTCTGCACACTGCAATACCTGCACAGACGCATGAGGCTGTTGAAACCTGTTTTAGTGGTCGGGAGGCGTAACCACATCAAACAAAACCATTAATTATTTGTTGTTCTACTTTGTTGCTTCTGTCACAACACGAGTGTCGTGTGCAGAACTCCAACAAGCCTTTAAAAAACAATTAAAACGCATTTTTTTTGCAGAAAAGCACGTAAAGAGCACAAAGTTTTACCGAGATTTATAATCCATAATCCTCCAAATGTGTTTTTCTAATATTGGAAAATTACGAAGTGTTTTATCTGCATTAGTACGCGTATCGTGTTAAATATCGGATAAATTAACAAATAAATAAACAAATGCAGAAGTTAATTGAAAATTCCATAAAAGAGAATCGTGCCTTCAGATATTCGGACATTAACACAAACAAGCAGACCAAGAATAGTTCAGAGCATTTATATTGACTCATCACGGCTCTCAACATGGTGACCGCTAACGGTGCTAACGGCGCTAACAGCGCAAACAATGGCAACAGTGCTGTCCGAGACATAACTTTAATTTAATTTATAAATTTGTATGTAATAATAGTTCCAAATTGTCCTGATTTTTGGATGAAAAGAGACAATCGAGCACCTTAAAAATAGAGATTGTGCACATTAAAGGCGCTAAACTGACATCGGATTTTAACCCGACTGAAACCAGGTGTAAGTCTGTAAATTTCAGTTGTCCACTCAACGTAAAGAAGCTGTGAGAGCCGTCAGGTTCAGAAGAAACATTTTGCTGCTGCAGTTCCCGGTGCAGCTTGTTTACATGTAAATGAGGGTGCTGCATGTTTCACTGTTTAGCAGCAGCAGCAGGGCATGTTGCGTTCACGGGTTCATGCGAGCGTCTTGTTTTGCCCGCTCTCGCTCTGTATGCATTTGGCTACCTGTCTTTTCATACTATTGTGCAGTGTGTAGCCTATGGAGACAATGGGGTCTCACACACACACACACACACACACACACACACACACACTGATGAGTGAAATGCCTTCAGGACCATATCTCCCCTTTCCAGACACATTACACCCTCACAGTTTATACATCTGGTCTCCACAGAGCTAATAAATCACGGGACATGTGCTGTGGTCTTCAGCTTCAGCTTCAGCCCCTCTTTGTCGTGAACGCCTGTCAGAATCCGGTCCGCTCGTCCTCTTAACGATTTTCCCTTCTTGTGATGTTTGTTTTCACAGAACGAGGAGAAGTCCCAGTCGGAGGTGAGTGCCGGGACCGCCCACAGCACTTCTTCTTTCATGAGGCTTTCTCCGCTCTTTCATTTTCTTGGACTTGTTGGAACAGGGGGAGGGGGGGGGCGGGGCATTTCCACAGTTGTATCCAGTTGCATGTGTAACTGTATTGTGACCGACCCTGTAACGGGCTCTTGTTCCCCCCCTCCGAACACCTGTGCACACCTGCATGTGCTCCTTTATGCGTCCGTTTCATCTCCACATATCAGCGCTCCCATCTGGGAGCCTCCCTCGTTTGTTTTGTTACGTGTTTTTTTTTTGTTTTTTTTCCCTCCGTGCGTGTTGGGCTTCACATGCTTCTATGACGCAGGCGTGTGCGCTTTTTGTTGTCTGACTCTTTTTCGCGTCCTCAGATCCGAAAGCTGCGGCGGGAGCTGGACTGCTCCCAGGAAAAGGTGTCCGCCCTGACGACGCAGCTGAGCGCCAACGTAAGTGAGCGTGCACGTGCACACGTGCACACCGAAACAAACTGGTTTGTGTCGTGCGTTTTGTCTCCTTTCAGTGTTTATTGTGCCGCGCGTTTAATCGCTGACTTGGCACCTTTTGGTCCTAAAAAAGTCTGATTTAAAATGATTTAATATCAATGTATTATTGAGGTGTTTAATACATAATAATAATAATATTTGTATTTTCTATAGCACTTTTCAAGCCACTCAAAGACGCTTTACATACAACAAAATGAAAAAGGGAATGATTAGAAAAACATCAAGACATCAATTAAAAGCAGAATTTTTTTCATATAAAAATAAATATATATAATAACACATACAAAGCATTAGTTAGTAAGTTAGTTTAAAATAAAATACACTTAATGCCGAACTAACTAAGTTATGAGGCACATCAAAGATGTTTTCCCATCAACTTGGAATAGAAAATAGAATATAGTAGATCTTAGTAGATCAATTAAAATATGTAGCTGGTCGATAGCTGCTATATGATGATGTATGTTTTCATAGGGATGCTTTGAGCAAAATATTAATCTTAGTTTAATGTGTTTGCATACCAACATTTGCTGGTTATTCCCCGACAGAGAGCAACTGAGGCTGTCAAAGACTGTCATTAGTTTTGCAGATATTTGATCATAAACCAAAGTCAACAGCCATCCCTCGAGCTAGTGTAGCAAAATACGGAAAGGTAAAGAAAATCACGAAAATAATGGTTCATTATTTTATTAAAGTGCAGCGATAATGCAATAATTAATAAAATAGCGTATTTATTTTGATATTTTCAGAAAATAAGCCATGACCTGATGCAGATTGATCTAAATTTGATGTTTTATCAGAAGACTTCATGCTACTGCAGCTCCCTCCGAGCACTTTCCCCCCAGAAGGTGTAATTTCACATCTGGCAGAGCCGTCTGCAGATCTCTTAAAGCGTCTCCAGACACGCTTCCCTCTGCCACCCGGCCTCCTGCGTTGCACAAGTCTCGCCACGCTCCGCTTGTAATCTGCCTCCCCGAGTCCGTGCACGCCGGTGGTTCGACTGCGGATTAGAGATATGGGAGGAAGGCAGCGGTGTTAGATTGCAGCGGGGAGGCAGAAGGACATTAGCAGATGTGGACTGAAGATTTACAGCATGCCAACGCCTGGATACAAGGTGCGGCGTGGGGGCGTTGAAAGGAAAACACGGGCGGGAGTAGTGGGGGAGGGATGTCGGGCGGAGGGGGAGGGGCTTATTTTGTCTGTTCAAATATTTGATTGCACGCCGCAGACAGATGATGAAGTACCCGAACACGCCTCAGAGGCCGAGGATCTAAGGAGGTCCTCTGAAGCCACACATCAGTCACCACCTACACACACTTCCTGCAGGCGTCTGCAGATCATTCATACTTGTAAAGTCCGATCTAGTGGAGGAGGAACCTGCTCACCTTCAAGTGGTGTGTTTAAACCAGCAAAATATGCAGATGTGCATTTTTCAAATGCCTTTTTCTGGTTGTAATGTGTTGTAATCTTTTATTTTCTTTCGACGTGTGATTGAAATCTGATTGTTTTATTGGTTTGTCCCACCTACCCAGTATGAAGCCTCCCATGTTGTTGGAAGTCAAGTAAATGCATCCTCACACTGTCACAGTTAAATCACCCAAAGTGAAGCGAAGTGAAGCTTCACCCGAAGATGACTTCACGTCTATTTTAGTCCGAGGACAGTTTTTGGTTTGGATTCAGCGTGTGTGCTTGTGGGAATCCGACCTCCGGCATCATGATGCTGTTATTATTTCTGCACGGTTATTTGGGTTTGGTTAGGTTTCCATTCTGGTTTGTTACTCAACTAATGTCATGTTTGGGTTTTAGCCCCAAAGGTTGAAGCAGTTGTTTTCTAGAGCTCTCAAATTTTCTCAGGCGACTGCAGAGAGGTGCTCGGTCCCTCGTGTTCATCTCCACATCCATCGGTGCAGGAATTAATCTCCAGCTGACTCCTTTTTCATGAAGTTGGAAGAAGGTTTTGACTTGTTAGCCAGATGTCTGAGGGAAAGTTACAGATCTCACAGCTTATTAGATTCTGGGATTGGCAAATTTGTACTTTGCCAACAATCATTTTTCCTGTTTCGTATTGTAATTGGAAATCCTGACTGATGGAAGTTGAAATGTTGGATGCATGCAGTATTTTATTCGAGGTCGGAGGAGGCTTGAGCTCGACGGACCTCCTAGTTCACGCTCTGCGCCCTGTGTTTCGCCTGCAGGCTCACCTGGTGGCAGCCTTTGAACAGAGTCTGGGCAACATGACCATCCGCCTGAAGAGCCTCACCCTGACGGCGGAGCAGAAGGTAAATCAGCTCCTCTCGTTTTATGACAGTGTGCCGTTCATTGCAGTTTATTTATTGGTTTGACGCGCTCGTTACTTCCTCTGTTCAGGACTCCGAGCTGAGCGAGTTGAGGAAGACCATCGAGCTGCTGAAGAAGCAGAACGCCGTCGCTCAGGCGGCCATCAACGGAGTCATCAACACACCTGAGCTCACGCATAAAGGGGACAGGACAGGTACAGGCCAGCACTACACTTTCACTGTGTATAAAGTGCACAATGCATTGTTACAAACATTTCACGTATAGTTGTGACATGAGGTCACAGCAGCAGCCGGGATAAATATATATATATGATATGGGATATTTAAAACTTTATTACATTACATGAAATTTGCTCTGTGCATTTAACCCATCCATAGCAACTTTAGGAGCATTGAGCTGCTGAGAAGCACCCGGGGAGCAGCTAGGGGTTCAGTGTCTGGAACTACAGGGAGACCGGGGATCGAACCGGCTACCTTGTGGCTGCAGGACGACCACTCAGCCTAATGTTTAACAAGCGCATGCATGTCCTGTTTCCCCTCAGCCGGCAGTAACTGCAGTAACGGGAGCAACGGCAGTAACGGCAGTCCACAGCAGCATCATCATCAGCATCATCAGCAGCAGCAGCATCATCAGCAGCATCAGCAGCAGCAGCAGCAGCAGCAGCCCGACCTGCGCATCAGGAGGCAGCACTCCTCCGACAGCGTCAGCAGCGTGGCCAGCGCGACCAGCCACTCCAGTGTGGGCTCCAACATGGACACCGACGCCAAGAACAAGAAGAAGAACAAGAAGAACTGGGTAAGAGCCTGTGAATACAACAATATGTATATATAATAGATCTGTAAGACTTCATTATGTGGTGATGATACTAACGAGCAGCCAGGACTCACTGTGCTTTGTTCTTCTTGTCTTTTGTCTCTCTGCATTTCCATGTGTGTGTCGGTGTCACATGTTTGGGTTTCTCCCGTTTAGGCTTCTTTCACTGGGGAAAAGGTGAATACACTTAAGATTTTCCTAGTTGAGCACTAAGGAGTGAAATATTTGGTGATTTGCAGGTAAAAGAAACACAACATATTTGGCTGAATTTAGTTGCAGCAGTCGTCTCTTAAACTGCAAATAACCAAATAAGTTCTTATCCAATTTTTTTTTACTGGTGGTTTTACAACAAAACATTTCACATGCTCACAAACTTTTCCTTTCTGTCGTCTGAAAGACTTTTTTGTGCACCGGAGGACAAATCGGAGACGACGACGTACGCAACGTTCTGTCCCTCTCTGTCTCGTCCCGTAGTCTGAAGCCGTGTTGCGTTAGCCGCCCCGTCGGGGGCCGGGAATCCGATCCCGATGTTGAATTTCAGGAAGAATCAGTGTGGCGCTCCGTGGTAGCCGTTAGAAGATGTGAGCTCGTGTTGCGCTTCCTGCTTTAGGTCCCAGTGATAATAAACAACCCGTGTGGATGTGCCTGTGTAGATGAGACCCCGCAGGAGGCTCCTGCATGCAGGTGCTGCTCGCTGTATGTGATGTGGAGCGCATAGGGGCGCAGTGTGTTGGCGGCTATATCATGAATGCTGAAAGACCCCCGTGATGTAGCATTAGCTCGCAGCTGCCTGGAGGTCAGCCGGCTTCCTTCCTGTACGGGCCTCTAGTTTCGTCTGCCCCTCCATAAACACATCAACACCAGACCCATATGAACATGTGCTGTTTTGTCTCTCTGTCTTCCTTTGCTTCGCTTCATGTGGCAGGTCTACGAGGTAAGGATGGCACGATGAGTGCTATGAAAGAAGACTTTTCCTAGGTTACTAACCTCTGTCCTCTGTTTTCCTCCCGGTCCTCTCCTCCCCACACTGCTTATGTGACACCTGAGCCAGCTCTTTAAAGGGAAAGTCCACCAGAAATACTTTGAATTGGTCAGAAACAGAGTATTAGATGTATCAATTTCTTTTTATATGACATGAGAAAGATATTGAGCTACAAAGGAGAGTGGAAGAGACATGGAGACCAATTTGTCCCCCAAATTATAAGAAAAGTAAGGAAGATCTGAGAGTGAGAAGAAAACACAGTCTGATTATCCATTTTCCAAGTTTGATCTAAATAGTTTATGACTTGAGAGCAGGTGAAACAATGTCTTCACCAGGATGGGTTTGCTTAGTCTGTAAAAACAGATGAAGAGAATAAAGTAAAACATGGAAGTGTTTGTTGTTGTAATACTCATTTTGGCCACAAGAGGCTGAGACGTTCTAAGCATTCATGTTTTTTTCCATGTGAAATTCAGCATACACAACACACACACAATAAATGCGCAGCACCTTGTGTTTTCCCACCTGCTCCACATGAATTTATAAAGATGATCCTGGTTCTCACCTCTTCTTGAGTCAAAAACACAAGAAAGAAAACCATTTTGATCAGACTTAGACATTTGTTTTCTAGCTCTCCTCTCAGGGCTTCTGTAGAAACAGAGAATGCCTTGTTTACCTGTCTTCAGTAGACAGGTAATGTGTTTACCTGTCTTCAGTAGAGAGGTAATGTGTTTACCTGTCTTCAGTATACAGGTAATGTGTTTACCTGTCTGCAGTAGATAATGTGTTTACCTGTCTGCAGTACAGAGGCCATTTCTCAAAGGATTGTTGAAAAGCTTGCAGTGAAGCTGATAGGAGTCTCAAGTATTCACGGTGGATTTCTCCCTTTAAACACAAACGATGGGGAAACAAACAGATTATCTAGAAGATGTAGATTGCATATGGCTCATTATTCTTTCTTTTTTTCCATGAACAGTTTAGAAAACATTGCCGCTTCCAGAAAGTCAAGAGAAAATTCACACTGTCGCTAATTATGCAGGATTAGAAAAACAGGAAGTGGTTCAACTACGAAGTCTGAAGAAAGCAAACGCTCATCTTCAGTGTCTGTGTTGAATTCTGTCCCCGTGAGGTTCCTCTTTTAATACGTCGAGAAAGAAACTAATATCACATTTTCATCCAGTTTATTTCTTAATATTCATTTTCGCCGTTAATTAATATTAAAAAAACAATAGAATTCCAGATTTAGTATTTGAAAAAAACAAAATAATGAGCCATAAGCATTCACTTCTCACACATTTGGAGCTGCAGCTCAAGTCTTCCCTTAATTCCTTCACTCCCTGTGACTCACTTGCACCTTTTCACAGTTTTCCTCTTCCTCTTTTCCCCGGCTCCTCCTCCTCCTCCTCCTCTCAGCCGTGTGTTTGAGGCTCACCGTCTCTCCTTCTGTTTTCCAACCTGCAGCTGCGAAGCTCCTTCAAGCAGGCGTTCAGCAAGAAGAAATCTCCCAAGTCGGCCTCCTCCCACTCCGACATCGAGGAGATGACGGACTCGTCGCTGCCGTCCTCCCCGAAGCTGCCGCACAACGGCTCCTCGGCCAACAGCCACATGCTGAGGAACACACACTCCAGCTCGCTGTACGTTGGCCACGCCCACCCGACACGTTGTAGATGTTATAGCTTTTCTCATGGGTCACTAAGCAGTGTTGTCCTGTGTGTGTGTGTGTGTGTGTGTGTGTGTGTGTGTGTGTGCAGGCTGTCCGAGTGTTTGGACAGCGAGGCGGAGACGGTGATGCAGCTGCGCAGCGAGCTCAGGGAGAAGGAGATGAAGCTGACTGACATCCGGCTGGAGGCTCTCAGCTCCGCCCACCAGCTGGACCAGCTCAGGGAGGCCATGAACCGCATGCAGGTCCGCAGGAGCACGCGCACCCACATTATGACACCCTGTCCACGTGTAGCACACAATTAATACGATGGGATGAACAGTAAATATGAAATACAAAACTGTGTTAGAGGAATTTAGCTATTATTTTGAGTTTTTTGTTATTATTCCCAATAAAAAAAGCTCTTAGCTCAGTTTAAATTTGGGAAAATGCTTTTTTGTACCTGAGTTTAGTAGTATTGTTCATTTTAATTGTACTTTTTCTTATTTTAAACATTGCATTGGGTCTGATTCGGGTGATTTATTTAATTTCCAACTATTCCAACTCTACTCTTGGTCAGATTTTGAAGAAATTTGAAAGGAGACATTTTAGCACTCAATATTTATTTAGAAAGCACATTAGTTAAAAAAGGAGCTATACTTTAAGTTCAGAATCAAACTAACTTTATCTGTGTGTGTGTGTGTGTGTGTGTGTGTGTCTGCAGGTGGAGATCGAGAAGCTGAAGATGGAGAATGACCGTCTGAAGG